>JAASAO010001535.1:0-49102 GCA_017311375.1 Mytilus coruscus | reverse complement strand
CAATAAATGAATAATCGGTGCTTTGATGAAGGTAAACTCAGAAAAGCGCTCCGAACGCAAAAACAAAATTTAAAGAGATATTTTTGTTTACCTATATTTCTTCAAACGACAGAAACAAACTGAAAAAAACGACATTTTAAAATCATTTTGATTTAGATTGATGTTAATTTTCACTTGGGAGCACAGGGATGGGTGTGTTTTGTTGTTTGAGTTGGACATGATGTACAATTGAGATTTCCCAATTACATTCCACTATGAACTGAATTATATTCAAAAATATATTTTGTCACCAAATGCCTTGTAAAATAGAACATCATCATATACGCTTAATATGTATTTTGGTCCCTGGACAAAATGCGGGAGCATACTGTTTTAACCGTGTCCATTTGACCGCCCGTCCCTCACTTGGTATATAGCTAAGGGTTTATACAACTTATTTCTTAGTGCTGTATTTTTTTAGCTTCAACTTTACATTATGTACCTGGTGTTAGTATATATATATATATACCAAAAGTGCGCATATTGTCAGGATTTTTTTTTTTTTTTTTGAATGACAGGTTGCTAAATTTGGCATTTTGAAAATATATAAAGGCACGCAGAGTACATAGTCCGACTTACTCCTTCTACAGTGTACAATTTCAAGGTGGAACTTTAATAATGCGCCGAGTGTTTTACTTATAGAGGTGCATATATATATATTCTCAGGATTTTTTATTGTATATTTTTTCATAAATGACAGAATGTTGAACTTTGTCTTTTCAAATGTATTTCAAATTTGAATACTGGTGGCTACAGGCGAAATAATGTTGTATCCAATTGTGTCCGCCTGTAGCCACCAGTTTCGTAAGTTATATAGAAATAATGTTGTATTTAATTGTGTCCGCCTGTAGCCACCAGTTTCTTAAGTCTATATAGAAATAATGTTGTATCCAATTGTGTCCGCCTGTAGCCACCAGTTTCTTAAGTTTATATAGAAATAATGTTTTATCCGCCTGTAGCCACCAGTTTCTTAAGTTTATACAGAAATAATGTTGTATCCAATTGTGTCCGCCTGTAGCCACCAGTTTCTTAAGTTTATATAGAAATAATGTTGTATCCAATTGTGTCCGTCTGTAGCCACCAGTTTCTTAAGTTTATATAGAAATAATGTTGTATCCAATTGTGTCCGCTGTAGCCACCTGTTTCTTAAGTTTATATAGAGATAATGTTGTATCCAATTGTGTTCGCCTGTAGCCACCAGTTTCTTAAGTTTATATAGAAATAATGTTGTATTCTCTTGTTTCCGCCTGTAGCCACCAGTTTCTTAAGTTTATATAGAAATAATGTTGTATCCAATTGTGTCCACCTGTAGCCCCTTGTTTCTTAAGTTTTTAAAAATAGCACTGTGTCCAGTTGTGTTTGCCTGTAACAACCAGTTTCTTAAATTTATATAGAAATAGCACTGTGTCCAGCTGTGTCCACATGTAGCCACAAGTTTCTATAAGTTTTATATGGAAATAATGTTGTATCCAATTATGTCCGCATGTACCCCCTGTTTATGAAGTTTATATAGAAATAGCACTGTGTCCAGCTGTAGCCACCAGTTTCCATAATTTTATACAGAAATAACGTTGTGTCCACTTGTGTTCGCCTGTAGCACCCTGTTTCTGAATTTTTTACATAGAAATAGCACTGTGTTCAGCTGTGTCCGCCTGTGGCCCCCTGTATCTTAAAGTGTTTTTTTTTTATAGAAATAGCACTGTGTCCGGCTGTGTCCAGCTGTGTCCAGCTGTAGCCACCAGTTTTTATAAGTTTTATATAGAAATAACGTTGTGTCCACTTGTGTCCGCCTGAAGCCCCTGTAACAGTCACAAGTTCTGAATTCAGTTTTATATAGAAATAGCACTGTGTCCCCTGTTTTTAAAGTTTTATATATAGCACTGGGTCCAGCTGTGTCTGCCTGTTGCCACAAGTTTCTATACGTTTTATACAGAAATAACATTGTGTCCACTTGTGTCCGCCTGTAGCCCCTGTTTCTGTAATTTTTATATACCAGTTGTGCCCGCCTGTATCCCCTGTTTCTATAAGTTTAATATAGCACTGAATCCAGTTCTGTTCACTATTTATCCAATTTTTATATATAGATATAAGATTGTGTTCAGATTAGTACTGATTTGTTTAAACCATACATACGTGCCTCTGTATCCCCGGACACAATGTTGTTCCCCAATTATTCTATATTCTATATACCCCATCCACACCCTCCGTAGTTAAATATACTGTCTAAAGGTTGGGTGCACGCGAGGTGGACGATCAAGTAACAAGAAAATAAATGAAAATTATCGAAGCTTTTACCGGGAGATAATTTCTTAGCAAACAGAGGATTTGACGTATCAGAAAGTGTTAAGACTTTTGTATGCGGAAGTGATAATTTCTGCATTTCCCAAGGGAACAGGTTAATTATTTTTTCTTGAAATAAAGCCAACAAGAAAAGTGCACATGACTGTGTTCGCATACAAATTGAACTTGAACAAAACAAATATACTATTCTACAAAAAACATTGCCAATTGACTTTCTGAAATTACATGTGTCACAAAGTTGACGAAGGAAAATGTGACTCTTTGTACTGAATTACATGCATGTGTCACTGAGGTGAATCAGTTTGTAGATACGACACCCCTCCCCCCAATTCAAGACCATCACTGAGGTGAATCAGTTGTTAGATACGACACCCCTCCCCCAATTCTAGACCATCACTGAAGTGAATCAGTTGTTAGATAGGACACCCCCCTCCCCCCAATTCCAGACCCTCACTGAGGTGAATCAGTTGTCAGATACGACCCGCCCCTCCCCCAATTCCAGACCCTCACTGAGGTGAATCAGTTGTTAGATACGACCCGCCCCTCCCCTCAATTCCAGACCCTCACTGAGGTGAATCAGTTGTTAGATACGACACCCCCTCTCCTCAATTCCAGACCCTCACTAAGGTGAATCAGTTGTTAGATACGACACCCCCTCCCCTCAATTCCAGACCCTCACTGAGGTGAATCGGTTGTTATTTACGACACCCCCTCCCCTCAATTCCAGACCCTCACTGAAGTGACTCAGTTGTTAGATACGACACCCCCTCTCCTCAATTCCAGACCCTCACTGAGGTGAATCAGTTGTTAGATCCGACACCCCCCCCAATTCCAGACCCTCACTGAGGTGAATCAGCTGTTAGATACGACACCCCCTCCCCTCAATTCCAGACCCTCACTGAGGTGAATCAGTTGTTAGATACGACCCCCCAATTCCAGACCCTCACTGAGGTGAATCAGTTGTTAGATACGACCCGCCCCTTCCACCAATTCCAGACCCTCACTGAGGTGAATCAGTTGTTAGATACGACACCCTCTCCCCCAATTCCAGACCCTCACTGAGGTGAAGCGGTTGTTAGATACGACACTCCGTCCACCCAATTCCAGACCCTCACTGAGGTGAATCAGTTGTTAGATACGACCCGCCCCTCCCCCCAATTCCAGACCATCACTGAGGTGAATCAGTTTGTAGATACGACACCCCTCCCCAAATTCCAGAACCTCACTGAGGTGACAAAGGAAAATATCCTCCTGTTGGGAAAATTGTAGAATTCAGTTAATATTCATTGTCAAATTTATGGTTTCATTTGACTTAATTTTTTATAGACATTCATTTATAAAATATTGAATTTTTTCAAAATCATTTTAAGACAACTCGGACCAGTTTTTAAGACAATTTAATAAAAAAAAAATGTTTGGACGTTTTTATACTAAAAATTAACATATATCGTGAATAATGATTTATAATTTTCTTGGCGATCAAACGGGGGGCCGGGTCGTTCGTCCTCTACGCCCCCCTTTTTCCCCCCTGAATCAACCACTGAGAAGCTTTCTAAATGGGCCTAACCTGTGTTTCACATTGGTCCGAGTTGTCTTTGAAAATGTTTAGAATCGCCGAGTTTTCTTGGTCCGACTTGTCCCAATCCCGTTATTTAGCATCTCGTTTTGACAAAACTTCCTCTTCTCGGAATATTTGTCTTTATACTACAAAAAACTGTTGTCTTATTTGTTGTAAGGGCGAATTTTCAAAAGTTCAATAAAACGCCATCTTTTGTGGGGGAGTTTTTCTTATATATATATACACGTCTAAAGGTGTGACAACTTTATGACATAAATTCTCAATCGGATAACATATGGTAATACAGGGCTTACACCATAATATATATATATATAGATAACTCATCTCAAATTTAGCCCACAATGTTAGATCTTCAAATTGTGTTAGCAAATTTGTGTTCTTCCCTCAGGGGGATTCGGTCCCCTGGCATCACTGACAACGTGACAACACCGCCTGCACGGTGTCGAGCGCCCGAGATAAATACTTGTTTAACTAATATCTTAATTTGAAAAGTTGTTTTAGGGAAATCATTGCTTACACTGCATGTAGTAATCCTCTATCTGTTAGGTACAGAAGAGTCAAATATAAGAGTACACGGAGAAAGGATGTACATTTTCTATAAAATTTCCATATTTTTAGCATTGAAACACTAAAATGGACAGAAAATATATTAACTGAGATTGTTAGATTAGCAAGGTGCGTTCGAATTAATTTGGAATGCCAGTGTTCCACCCAAAGGTCAGCAGTTCTCTCAGTTCTTCTCATGTACTCCGACTTCGTCCATCACTGAACACTGGCAGCAATTATATAGCGTTAAGTGTTGAAAGTGTTGAAAGTGGCGTTAAAACAAACCATAAATGGACTTATAGTTGTTAGTGGCTTTGAACTAGCTGTCAGATAACTGCGAGTACTCTCAGATCTGTTCCTAGTGTCTTTTGTTGTTGTGATGTACAAGTACCCTGCCACGTCCACTTGTATGTTTGTCCATCTGATGAGTTAAGCCTTTTCAACTGATTTTTATAGTTCGTTCTTATGTTGTACTGTTATATCACTGTCCCAGGTTAGGGGAGGTTGGGATCCCTAACATGTTTAACCCCGCCACATTATGTATGTATGTGCCTGTCCCAAGTCAGGAGCCTGTAATTCAGTGGTTGTCGTTTGTTTATGTGTTACATATTTGTTTTTCGTTCATTTTTGTACATAAATAAGGCCGTTAGTTTTCTCGTTTGAATTGTTTTACATTGTCATTTCGGAGCCTTTTATAGCTGACTATGCGGTATGGGCTTTACTCATTGTTGAAGGCCGTACGGTGACCTATAGTTGTTAATTTCTGTGTCATTTTGGTCTCTTGTGGACAGTTGTCTCATTGGCAATCATACCACATCTTCTTTTTTATATTAGAATAATTAATTTTTCAAATGGAAACTGCATGGCCTGCATTCCGAATTAAAATGGTCGTCGGCTTATTATTTACCAGTGATATAAATCATTATTTTTTATTTTTTTATTTTTAGACTTTCTTTACTCGCAACTCGACTGTTTGAACCTCCCAACTCGACTTTTTTAAAACTTAAAACTTAATTCGACATTTGAAACTCGCAACTTGAATATTTGATCTCGCAACTCGTCTTTTTCAACTGATTTTTATGGTTTGTTCTTATGTTGTACTGTTACACCACTGTCCCAGGTTAGGGGAGGATTGGTGCCTTGAAACTAGTTCAACCCCACCACATTCTGTTTGTGTCTGTCCCAAGTCAGGAGCCTTCAATTCAGTGGTTGTCGTTTGTTGCTGTGTAACATATTTATTTGTCGTTCATTGTTTTGTACACAAATAAGGCCGTTAGTTTTCTAGTTTGAATTGTTTTACATTTGTCATTTCGGGGCCTTTTATAGCTGACTATGCGGAATGGACTTTGCTCATTGTTGAAGGCCGTACGATGACCTATAGTTGTTAATTTCTGTGTCATTTGGTCTCTTGTGGAGAGTTGTCTCATTGACAATCATACCACATCTAATCACATCTTCTTATTTTTATATAAACTCCTTCTAATGCATCAGATTGACCACAAGTCTAATGTATTTCCTTATTCAGTAAGTATGTGTTTGTCCAGGTTTTAAACCCATCATCCTAATTTAATGTCACACATGTAGGTACACTCATGACATGTACAGCCATTTGTCAATCTAATTGAGATAACGAAATCAAAGTTCTATATTTGAATTAGATTGGGCCGTTTGTAAGTGTTTCCAATTGTTTTGTGATGGGGGATATTGCTCATACTTGTACATTTTCCCAAATTCATAATTTTTTTACGGTACATTGTAAGTAAGTTTACACACAGTCCTCTACTTTCATCTGTACAACTTTTAATCTCTAGCATTCGTATCTCTAAAGGGTATCATGTATCGGGAGGCTGACACATGTCTTCATTTGGAAATATGACAGAAAATGTAATGTGGTCACAGTCTGCCCCAAAATGTTTTCCAACTACTAGTCCGCTGACCAATATTGACGACATATTGCTTATATGTAAACACACTTTTGCAAATACTTACTAATCTGGATACATTTGACAAGTCTAGGGCATTAGACTAGTGGCTAACATGCAGACAGTTGTCATCAAGGTAAGTTATATATTTTTATTACATGGCAGTCATGACAAGTTTCAGTGCATCAGACTAGTGGCTAACAAGCAGACAGTTGTCATCAAGGTAAGTTATATATTTTTGTTACATGGCAGTCATGACAAGTTTCAGGGCATCGGACTAGTGGCTAACATGCAGACAGTTGTCATCAAGATAAGTTATCTATTTTTGTTACATGTCATGACAAGTTTCAGGGCATCAGACTAGTGGCTAACATGCAGACAGTTGTCATCAAGGTATGTTATATAAATTTGTTACATGGCAGTGATGACAAGTTTCAGGGCATCAGACTAGTGGCTAACATGCAGACGGTTGTCATCAAGATAAGTTGTATATTTTTGTTACATGGCAGTCATGACAAGTTTCATATTGTTGTAACAGTGTGTTATGGTATACATATGTACATGTAGTTACATATTTTTGTGACCGCAGAATTTACAGTTTTTTTTACAAAGTAGCTACATATGTTTGTGACATATGGTGCGCCTACATATTTAATTCTGTGACAGGGTTGAGTTCTGTGACAGCGTAAAGTTACATATTTCTGTGACAGGGTTGAGTTACATATTTCTGTGAAAGGGTAAAGTTGCATATTTCTGTGACAGCTTAAAGTTACATATTTCTGTAACAGCGTAAAGTTACATATTTCTGTGACAGCGAAAAGTTACATCTGTGACAACGTAAAGTTACATATTTCTGTGACAGCGCAAAGTTACATATTTCTGTGACAGCGTTAAGTTACATATTGCTTTAACAACGTAAAGTTACATATTTCTGTGACAGCGTTAAGTTACATATTGCTGTGACAAAGTAAAGTTACATATTTCTGTGACAGCGTAAAGTTACATATTTCTGTGACAGGGTAAAGCTACATATTGCTGTGACGGCGTAAAGTTACATATTTCTGTGACAGCATAAAGTTACATATTTCTGTGACAGCGTAAAGTCTCATATAGTTCTGTGACAGTGTAAAGTTACACATTTCTGTGACAGCGTAAAGTTACATATTTTTGTGACAGCGTAAAGTTACATATTTCTGTGACAGCGTAAAGTTACATATTTCTGTGACAGCGTAAATTCTCATAGTTCTGTGACAGTGTAAAGTTACACATTTCTGTGACAGCGAAAAGTTACATATTTCTGTTACAGGGTTGAGTTCTGTGACAGCGTAAAGTTACTCAATTCTGTGACAGCGAAAAGTTACACATATCTGTGACAGGGTTGAATTCTGTGACAGCGTAAAGTTACATATTTCTGTGACAGCGTAAAAATGGTAAAGTTACATATTTCTGTGACAGCGTAAACATGGTAAAGTTACATATTTCTGTGACAGCGTAAAGTTACATATTTCTGTGACAGGGTAAGTTTCCTTTTTTGCAACATTTTTTTTTACTGTTTTAAAGACCTAAGAATTTACTTGCCTGTGTTGAGGCCTGGTCAAGTAACTGTGAAAATTTTGATTTGTTTAGCTGTGTCACTATATGAAGGTGTTGATGGGGTCCTGGTTAATTTCTGTATGCTTTAATGTTTTCGCTCATTATTCTTTTATCTTTAAAAATAATGGCTATTCTGCAATTACTTGATAACTGTATTCTGTAATCAGTATATTTTACCCAATTTTTGAATTTCGCAGTTATTCATTATATTTTAGCACCCAAGTATTCTCTATTTTATTTTTCTTTTTGCCCATTTTACTCTTTTCTTTATCTCCCCCATTATTCTCTATTCTGTATACCCCATCCACACCCTCTTATATACTGTCCAAAGGTTGGGTGAACGCGAGGGTGGACAATCTAGTAAAAAGAAAATAACTGAAAATTGTCGACTGTTAACGAAGCTCTTACCAGGAGATCATTTCTTAGCAAACAGAGGATTTAACAAAGATACTATTCTACAAAAAACATTGCAGATTGACTCTCTGAAATTACATGTGTCACTGAGGTGACGAAGGAAAATGTGACTTT
Source organism: Mytilus coruscus (assembly GCA_017311375.1). Taxonomy (NCBI): domain Eukaryota; kingdom Metazoa; phylum Mollusca; class Bivalvia; order Mytilida; family Mytilidae; genus Mytilus; species Mytilus coruscus. The sequence continues at coordinate 40,594 of JAASAO010001535.1, read as the reverse complement.
CTGTGAATGCATGTGTCACTGAGGTGAATCGGGCGCATAACATTTGAGCGCATTTGGTAATTAAAAATTGACCAATGCAAATATAAGGTAAAAGTCCGAGTCAGCCTTTTCCCGCCATATTTTAAAAATCAAATATGTCGAAAAGGAGCTCCATAACCTATCAATATCTTTAGCTTATTTTTTTCCTTAACTAATGCTCTTCCGACTTATAGTATCAATTTTAAATTCTAGATTTTTTTTATTTCACCTAAGTACATCCTTAAATCAGGGGATATTTCATGGCGATGCACCGTAAATAATTGCAAAGGTGTATTTCAGCAAATTCTCCATTTTCTCCAAGTCTTTGGGCATCATTACCATCAGTAGAATCCATGCCGTACGTCCTGAATCCGGGTCCGTTCGCCCTAGGAATTTTGGGTCCTCAATGCTCTTCACCTTCGTACTTTATTTGGCCTTATTAACTTTTTTAATTTCAATATTTATTCATGAATTTGGAGATATACATTTTAATATTTACCATTTAAATATCTGAATAAGATTACAAAACTTTAAATTAAACCAATAATATTATTTTTTTATAAAAAATATGGGCGAACGGACTCAGGGCGAACGGACCCAGGGCGAACATGTAATTAGGGCGAACGGACCCGATACCGTACGTCCTCTATCCCCCTTTTTTTTCCCCGAATCAACCACTGAGAAGCGTTCTTAAATGGGCCAAATCAGTGTTTCATATTGATCCGAGTTGTCTTTGAAAATGTTTAGAATAGCCCTTAAATGGGTCCAATCAATGTTTCAAACTGTCTTTCTGAGTTTCTTTAAAACTGGTCCGAGTTTTCTTGGTCCGACTTGTCCCAATCTCGTTATTCAGTGTCTCGTTTTGACAAAACTTCCTGTACTTCTCGGAATCCTTTAGGCTGCTATCGACAACCAAGAAGACGTCATTCAATGGCTTTAAAAGGTATGTTTTAAATATTTCTGTTATATTTGACTAATGTGAAGAAATGACATATTCATTTTAACTCATTTTAAAAATATATTTTACATTTTGAACGCAGCAACAGGTCGATGGACATATTTCCGGGTTTCCATATCTCGTCTTCTTTGCATTACGACGAAATGTTCTGAACAATGACTGAGTAGAAATTTTCAATTGAAAATTTAACTGAGTAATTTTATTTTCTTCAAGGTAAAAGTGTTTATGAAACCAAATTTGAAAGTTGAAAGACAGTAAAACGTGCATTGAACTGTTGAAGAGTTTTTAGACACCAGGCGGCGCTGATATTTGTCACTTTTTTGTAAACAAGTAAATCAATGCGTATAGAGTCAAAATTGTGCAAACAATGTAAAATCTATGTATTAGAAAGATCATTATTTACATCAACCATGTGACAAGTTAGGTTCCTCATCCTCAGACACGAGACAAGATTAAAAAAATATAATGTACATATGTATGAACATGTTACATGATCAGAAGTCCATTACTCAGACGCTTTCCTCTCATTTGTAATCATATTTCCAAGGAAGGTTGCAATACGATATTAAAGTATTTGATTTAGTATCCGGAAAAAAAGAATACTTACGGAAGAATGGACAGACAGACGGATGGAGAGATAAATATCTATTTACCACTTCTTCGGAGATAGGGGTATAAAACAAGTATTTTTATATTATTTTGAGTTCATTTATGTACAAAAAACACAAAGTATAAGTTTGCATATATGAACAATTACAGTTTTAATTTGCATCAACATGATCAAAGGGTTCGATCATGCAAATTAAGTCAATGCATAATTTGCATGAATATGATGTATTGCGTTCTTCTTTATAGTTCAGCATCAACATACTGATGATAACGTGCTGGGACACATGCAAGATTTACACCTATAGTATATATGTCTACATTCATGTGTACCTAAACCAGTCACGGGTACTACTTGTGCAAGTTATTTTTATATACTTGAAGAAATAAATATTAATATACTTATATAAGTAAATTTGTAAGATACTTATTCAAGTGTATTTTATTTACTTGTATAGGTAAATTATTTTAATGGCTAAGTTATGTCCTCAGACATTCAGAGATTTATACTTATACATGTAAAATGTCATACTATCTTCTTTTCTTGAATTTCTCAGGACTTCTTTGCTCTAATATAATTTTTAATTGTCTGCCCATTGCAGATGTCTTAACTAATCATTTAAGTGTAATTTCATGGACAATGAACATCTCATTTGTCTGTTATCCTTAAAACACTGCTCATTTACAAGCCTCCATGGGCCAATTTTTGAAGGCCTTGCACAATTACTAAAGATCTTTGTGCAATTATTTCTTTGTTGAATTAACGAGATGAAACATTGAACTCTAATACAAAATTATGAGCTAACCAGAGAAAAATTGTTAAAAGCATGTTTTTACATCCCAAAACTTTAGGGATTGTAAAAAAAAATTACTTATACAAGTAAATTTTTTGAGAAAATTAAGGGGAGATTATTCAAACCTTGTAAGAAAATATGAATATAACAACTTTACGTATAGAAGTATATTATTATTTTCTTCTTCAAGTAAATAAAAACAACTTGTACAAGTAGAATTCCTGACTGTAAGCATGGATGTGCTAATGTGTGCATGTGAACATCCGGTAGGCTGGAGATAACGACAAGCATGACAAGTAATTAACATCAGTTTAAAAGAGAATTTGTAAGACAGGATTCTAAGAAATAAATGATTTAAATCAAAATTACTGAAGTTTTTTTATTCGATTTTTATACGCCCGTCAAATTTTGACGGGACGTATTATGGTATACAAATGTTGTCTGTCCGTCTATCCGTCTGTCTGTCTGGCGTAAACATGTCGCACCGTAACTTGAGAACGACTCATCCAAATTTCATGAAACTTAACATAGTTGTTTCTTATGATGGTCAAACGATCTGTATACTTTTGGTGAAAATAAGATTAAAACTTTTGAGTTACGGGACTTAGTAACTAAAACAGGTGTGTGTTTTTTTTTTTCACATGTCGCGCCGCATAAAAAAAAATTTATGATTATTGCTTAAAACTTTACACACTTCTTAGTTATATTAATCTTAAGATCTGTATACTTTTGGTCATGATTCAAAATTTTATTTTAGAGATATTGAGTATTTTGTTAAAAGGGGTTTTTCACGTCACCGTATCTCAAAAACAGTTTATGATTATTGCTTAAAACTTTACACACTTCTTAGTTATATTAATCTTAAGATCTGTATACTTTTGGTGATGATTCAAAATTCTTTTTGAGTTATTGAGTATTTTGTAAAAAGGGGAGGGTTTTTCACATGTCGCTACCGTATCTCAAAAACGATTTATGATTATTGCTTAAGATTTTACACACTTCTTAGTTATATTAATCTTAAGATCTGTATACTTTTGGTTTTGATTCAAAATTTTATTTTTGAGATATTCTGATATTGATTTTTTTTTTTAAAGGGGGTTTTCACATGTCGTGCCGTATCTCAAAAACGATTTATGATTATTGCTTTAAATTTTACACACTTCTTAGTTATATTAATGTAAAGATCTGTATACTTTTTGGTTGTGATTCAAAATTTTATTTTAGAGATATTGAGTTTTTGTAAAAAGGGGTTTTCGCATGTCAGAAACTATTTATGATTATTGCATAAAATTCACACACAAGACGACGATGATCATGCGCTCATGGCGCAGCTGTTTATTATGTGTTTCCCATATATTTGTACTTTTATTTTCTGAATCTTTAATTTTTTATATGTCAAAAAGATAAAAGTTCTATATCATTTTCTGAATGGAGATACATGTACCATGTTAACCATAGTATTTCCACCTATAATTAGTCAAGCTTACATGTGCCGCATATGATCGCATAGCTGTTTCGTGATAACCTTTTCTGCACTTGACTGACTTCTATGGCCTCCGATATATTATATGAGGGTCTGCATGGGGTTTACAGAATAGAGAATAATGGGTAAAACGTGCAGAAAATGGAAAAAAATAAAGAATAGAGAAAATAGGGCAAAAAATAAAGAATAGGGAATATTAGGGTGCTAGAATATAAAGAAAAAGAATATAGGGCAAAAATATAAAGAACAATGAAGAATAGAGAAAAATAACCTAAAATATTAAAGAATACAGAAATACAAAATGTAAAGGACCCCTTCCCTCAATCGAGACCCTCGTATATAGAAGAAAGGAGGAGATACCAATTTTAAATCATTCAGTTTGACAAGGTAATGTTCCATTTTACGTTTAGCAAAAATTCTTACATCTTGCTGTACGAATGTCACTGTGTATAATTTTATAAGTATGACAAGCAAACATAACAAGTTCGCGGGATTCTTACGGTATTCAGATTTCAATAATCAATGTGTCTGATTAAATTAATGCAGTGATTTTCCTGCCTTTATTTTAGGGCCGAATATCGGCCCCGTTCCCAATCAAAAATACCTAAAATTTTTCCCAATTTAACCCGTAAAATTCCCAATTCAATCAAGTTGTAGCGGAAAGGTAATTGATAATTTTATTGTTCGTGGGATTTGGTTCAAAATATAGGTTGTTGTACTGTTCCTCGTGTAATCATGTCGAATATAGACAGGTAACTAATAACTATCATATTTCGACCGTAAACCAGTTTTACAATGGATAAACTTAGTTCAGCATTTGGATGACGTCCGGTGGTTAACAGTAAGAATTTAGAATGATATGAAGTGATGATGCTGTATTATTATCTTAGTAACATTGTAAATACATGCAAACATGAAAAACTAAAAGGTTTTCATTATTTTCTCACACGTAATTTTTTACTGTATGCTCTTTCGAGCGGCAATGTCTTACTGAGCAAAGATTTGCCGGTTTGGTTTATTTTTTTGCTCTGAATTGAGCATGCCCAAACAGACAACATGTCCTCTCATTATTCAAAATATTATGTTCGCAAATTAAAAAAAGGCAAAGATGCCACTGCTTGTAAAAAACTTGTTTAGCTTTAAAAAATCCAAAATTAGTACTGAAGATACTACAGGGACTGATATACTTTGAACGAAAATGTTTCTACTTTTACGGATGTAGAACAGGATGAAGCCGTGGTTGTGGCGGATAAAGGCACTAAAGCAGTCACCTCAAACCCAAGTACTAACACTAAACAAATTGTTTCTACCCAAACACCTGAGCATAATTCACTTGAAATGAACTCTGCTCCTATACTAAGTGAAACTGACCGTCAATTTCACTCTGAGTGCGACCTTAATCAGTGACAGTTGTCGACTCTAGTCTCTAGCTCAGAACTAAGCACTGAAAACGTTATACCATGCCATATAAGTGTCTGTGAGAGAAATCTTACTGACAAGGAAACTTGCAATAATTCTCAGGGTTGTATGACTGAGTTGATATGTTCAAATTAAAACATGAAAGAAAATTGGAATTTTTAAATAATAAATAACATGTACATCCTTAAAATATGTTGAACACAATGATTTATTTCTTCCCAATTCATACGTTATACGACACATTTTTCCCAATTGCCTAGGGCCCAGGCCCCATTTGAAAAAGGGTAGGAAAATCACTGTAATGATTACATTGGCAAAGTAATCATGATTACATCTGATTACAATGAATTTTAAATTAACCCATTTGAAAGATGTATTAAATGAATAAAGTTTTATTACTGTAGCACGTTTTGAGAAAGGACTTTCTACACTAGGAAATATGACAGTTGTTATCCATTCATTTGATGTGTTTGAACTTTTGACTTTCCATTATGAATTTTCCATGGAGTACAGTACAGTACATGTTATTAAATGATAATTTCAAAATTCATCGATTTATATACCACAACGATTCACAACATATATACTTGAACATTTCGTCACAGGTTATGGCCCTTTAATACACTTTACCATTTTTATATAACTATTAATCTTTGAAATATTTTTACTTCAATTGCATAAAGGTTTGGTTATTGTTTTTCTGACATCTTACAGATTTTATATGTATTTCAGTTATCAGTCAAAACATATCTAAAATTGTAAAAGTAGTGTTTGATAATCATTGCATTTTACATGATATTATACAGGGTTGGACACTAACGGTAGTCCGGTGCCCTCCTAAAATCTAGGAGGACTACCCAAACATGGTAAATCAGTAGTCCTGTGGACCACCTGAAATTTTGTGTATGATCTGGCTATTTCAATGCTAAAAAATGGCATGAAAGTCCTCCTAATAATTTTTACATTTTTCCAAAACAGTGATGGCATTGGTAGTAATGTACGTAAATTTTTTTCATATTTATGTTTTGATATTATGAAAGCACTTTTGAGATCCAGATTTCAGATTAGAATCATCACAGTGTTTGTAACGCACGTGGTTTTCAATGTAATAAGTACCATCATTGTTTCCGTTTCTTTCCCCTCCCCGAAAAGTACCTATCAGGTTGAGGAAGTACACCACTAATTCATGGTCCCATTGCTTTCTATGTTAAGTTCATCAATTTCAAGCAGGCACAGCTCTTTTATTTTAAGTTCAAATAAAGTGACAATCATTGCATGTCAAAGCAACACTTTATGGTGTCTTGTACTGAAAAAATCAACATACCTTTAATGGCATATAAGAAAGAACTGGTTCCCGGAACTTCGGATGTACCAAAACGGGTACTTCAGATCTGACAAACAGGCAAAATGTACCCTCTTTTTAGAATTTGGAGCAGTTTTTTTAATATTTAAAATTATAAGTCAAAAAGTGTTCTACAATGATCACCAGTCATTCAGCTTTCATTTGATACCAAAAATACCTATATATTCTACATATTTTGAAAGTTACACTCATGTGTAGGAACTATTTTGTGTTAAATATGTACTACTTTCTGGCATGTCTGGTATGTGCTTTCTGGCCGGGCCCGAATTAGTGGTGTTACACCTTGAAAATGTCTGACAACCAAAATATACGTGAAAAAACTGCAAAAAAGACAGCAAAGGTCAGCAATAAAAACGTACATGTGTTAAAAAAACATCCCAATTTGGATAAACAAATTTCATCCCCCCCCCCCAAAAAAAAAAAAAAAAAACGGTAGAGGTAGTTTTGAAAAAAGACAACAATATCACTGAATTTTTTTTAAGGCTTTCCTGTTAAAAAAACCATATGTATGCCATTCAAAACAGTATTAAAGGCATTTTTTTCAGGAACTTATCCACTAAATGGATTTTAATAGTGATGATGAAGATGACCTCTACTACACAAACAACGACATTGTATCACTTCAACAAAAATCTTATAAACTGTTTGAAGAATTAATGAAAAATTAAAACATTGACTGATTTTTATCCTTTTTTTCTAAATAATTCTGGAATAAAAGGTCAAATAACTCCTCCAAACAAGGCCTTAGAAATTGTCTCAGATTGCAGGATTTTGCATCTCATTTTTCAAAATTTTCTTGCGGGGGAAAGTTCAGGAAGAATAAAATTGATTCACTGAATGTTAACTTTTATCTGAAAAAAACCAAAATATTTTCAAAACTCAAATGAACATTTGAGGTGCTCAGATGGCAGGAAATTGCATCTTATTTTTAAAACATTTTCTTGGGGGGCATGCCCCCAAACCCCCCTAGCTAATTCGGGCCGCGTTGCGGCCCTCACCGGTGATAGAGGTGGCCTACCAGGACTATCCCAAAATTTTTCTTGGTACATGTAGTCCTGTGGACTACATATCCTCTAATGTTAGTGTCTAACCCTGTTATATATACCAACATTTGTTTATTTTAAGGATGTTCGCTCCTCTTGCATGTCTTGTTTGAGACTTTTTGTCAAATATTTGGAATCCTCTAGTTTTATCCGTGTAGTGCGAATACAAAAAAATTGCCCGCCAACCCCTACTTTTCTTTTCATAATTTTATAACATATTGTTTAAAAAGCCATTTTTGAAAATCTTATAAAATCCTTGTTATTTTTTCGAAGATTTTGAAAGGATAAAGGTGACAATATTAAATGTATGAAAAATCTAGAGAGAATAATTTCCCGCCAATTTTTCAAAGTCTTATAGCTCGAAAACAAGTACACTGACCCTTCAATTTTTTCTGGTTTTTATGGCCCCGCAACAAAGTTGTCGGGGCCATATAGTTTTACCCTTGTCCGTCATTCCACCATTCTGTCATTCCGTCATTCTGTCATTCCGTCATTCAACAAACCATTATACAGACTTTTTTTCTAAACGCCTTCAGATATTGGGCTGATATTTGGTATGTGAGTTAACCATGATGAGTTACAGATCAAGTTTAAGTTTAGTTCCGCTCCACTGATTTTTGCTGAAATTACGGGCTTTTGACTTTGATAAATTGTTGAAAATCACAGTTATACAGACTTTCATTCTAAACGCCTTCAGATAATGGGCTGATTTTTGGTATGTGAGTTAACCATGATGAGTTACAGATCAAGTTTAAGTTTAGTTCCGCTCCACGGATTTTTGCTGAAATTAAGGGCTTTGGACTTTGATAAATTGTTGAAAATCACAGTTATACGGACATTTTTTCTAAACGCCTTTTGATATTGGGCTTATTTGTTATATGTGAGACTACCATGATGAGTTACAGATCAAGTTTATGTTTCGTTCCGCTATGCTGATTTTCATGTCGTTTCAACACATCTTGTTAGATCTGCAGTACATCCACTTCCTGTTTGCTGATAGTTTGAAATTTAATTACTCATTGATCAAGGAAATTTTTCATCAAACTAGTATTGGTCTTGAGAGCTTGATACTATCCATGCATGTTTGTGTCCACATGTGTTGTTGAAATTGCAAATTTTTCAACTTTTTGAGATGGGGCCGTTCGTGTCGTTCCGAAACATTTAGTTTTGTTTTGTTATTTATATACTGTACTATCAGTTTATAACAGTCTTTTTAAAAGCTTGTTATTTTCAGGGGTGTAGCTACCTTCTTAATGAAGTGGAATCACAAACTAAAGGGCGAGGGGTCTGGGGGCCGCCTAAGGCCCCCAGTAGGTTTAGGGCAAAGCCCTGGTAGGGTGGCCAGGGGTACGAAGCCCCCCGGAACATCCGCATTTATAGCGTTTCAAAACAATCACAACCGTAATAAAAATTGTACATTTTTGTTGTGGTTTTTTGGTCAACTATTTGTTTAACTTCGAGTTATTTTATTGTCGTTTGCGTTTTTTGTACGCCGTGAGAGCTTTTAAAATCATGGAGATTTGTCCCATATGCTAGTATTTGTATTGAGAAAAAAAGGTGTATAAAAAAAAACAATAAACAAAACACAATACTATATGTGGAGTTTCTGTTAGAATAAACATCTTTGGATACCAAATACTTGGTGGACACATTCTCCAATATTTTGCTGAACATATGAATTAAGATGTTAAAAAATTCTGTGGGTAAACTCTGCATGCAAGAGAGAGATAGGAATGTCTAATTTTACGCAGTTAGGAATTCTCGAAGTTGAAATTAATGAACTTTTTCAGAGGGAATGGTACTTTGATCACGATCTTTTCATGATCTGCGTTTGTTAATTATCCAGCTAATTAACATGTGCATTCGACCAGTTGTATGGCAATATCTAGATGATAACAGTGAAGATACGTGTATTAAAAGTTTGATGTTTCTTTCGAACAAGAATCAGGAGTTTAGTGTCCGACTCGGACAGAAAATTCATTATAGAATTGAATGACCAAATAGTCCAGTAAAACAAGTTAGAATTAACAATTTATTTAAATGCTTTTACAATGAACTATTCGTATAGCCGGCCCATATAGAAACGACTTGGAATTATCGAATCTATGTACAAGATGTTTTTTGTAAAATAAATAAAAACGTAATACATGTACTGGAAAATGTGTACTTTCTTTATAATAACAGTAGTTCCAACTTCTCATCTATTAGTGTACGGAAACTATTGATAGATCGAATGGTAATTAATGTCCAGTAGCAAATATTACATGCACACCAGGACTGGAATACGTTTATGTGTTGTGAAAATGAAGTATTCGTGTTGTCAAGACCTACATACTTGGTCAATTTTCTAGTTCACAAGGTAACAGTCATTATACCCGGATCAATACGAGTTGAAGTGTTCGTTCTTGTAAGATGTGTGTTTTGGGGCGAAGCGGAAAATAATAATTTTCAAGTTTTTTTTTAACCCTAAAGGGATTAGGTTGTTTTTTTGCACTCAAGGCGAATATACGTTATGGTGGTGGTACCGACAACTATGTAGCTTCTTTTTTTTCCTAAACAATGTCCGTAATATAAAAAGTTCCGCCGTGTTTACACCAGTTGTATGTATTTATCGTACACATACATGTCTTACAGGATTAAAAATTTCGCTGCATGTGTATTCCTCTTGCTCTTATTCTTTATGTAGTTTTTAAAATGCATACATAGGAAGACTAATTCCTATAAGTTAACTTTGTCCCCCTCTCTCTCTCTCTGTGTTTTTTTTTTTTTTTGGTGAAAACGACGTGGATGCAAGTGCTGTCATGCCTCCGGGTAGCTACGCCCCTGATTTTGAAACAGAGTATCGAACATCCTTAAACAACATATTTGTCCTAATTTTTTTTGTGCTAATTAAATAAATTTTCTTTTATCTTTTATCAGATTGCCCTAAGTACAGAATAGGTAATTGTGTAATAAAAACATATTCTAATTGATCTCCTACCTGTCAATTGAAAGGTGACAATAATCACAATATTGACAAAAGAATTATAATTCAGGGTTAAGAAAAGAAAATATAAATAAAACAGTCATTATCAAATAAACATATTTTAATTGTGAATATATGTATAATACCTTTTAGTTAGGCTAATAAGGACTTTCAATACAGTTGACTGTATTTATTTTTAAAGAGGTAAATGAATCAATTAAGCCTAAACTAATACTACCATGAATAATTTACAATAAAACCTATGTTCAATAAAATAGTTCTTCTTTGAAAAACATTTTTTATGAAAAAAATCCAGAATTCTAAGCCTTTCACCATGTTCACCACTAATCTGAATTATGTCAGAAATGCAGATTTTTAAATCCTGTAAATTTGTTATACATATTACATGTATTCATACTTCTTTTGATTAAATTAATAAGCATTAAAAAGGGTCTTAATTCATTTGTAATTGTCCTCATTAACCTCAAATAAATCTAATAAATCAAACATATTATAACTGAAATGTGTCAAGAAGTTTGAAGTTGTCTTTGTATGTCCAGATATAATACCTGTACAACTTAAAAATGTTCACACATTTTTTGATTTTTTTCATTGTAATCAGAATGTAATCAAAAAGTAATCAGAATTACAAGGTCTTTTGAAATGTAATTGATTAAATTAAATTACATGTAATCAGATTTTTGACTGATTAATGATTACATGCAATGATTACTTGAAAAATTGTAATCGATTACAGCTGATTAATGATTACAATTACAATTACCCCAAGTCTGGTTTTAACTGCTGTGTTAACTGCAGCTTTATTTACACCAACATACTATTTTGCAAATTTATTTAAAATTTTGATGGCAAAAATGATAAATATCTATTTTTGACGTTTTAGTGTCTATTAAATTTATAAAAATATGTTCACGTATGTGCTGTACATGATAAAGAAAGCACATGTTTGACTCTTGAAAATATTTTTGAACGTTTTGAATAAAGTTTTATCTTTATAATTGAAGTTGTCGAATGATTTTAATTGATTGATTGATTGATTGATTGGTGTTTAAAGCCACTTTCAACACTATCGTGCTATTTCGTGGCAGTCAGTTTTTATTTGTGAAGGAAGCCGGAGTGCCCAGAGATAACCACCGACCTTCGGTAGGAAAACTGACAATCCTAGTCGATTAAGATTGGAGTCGAGTGCACCTCCCCCTAGCATGCCTAGCAGGATTCGAACTCACAACCTCAGTGTTTCAATGATTTTAATGAATCATTATATAAAATGTGACGAAAATACGTTCAAATGAAGAAACTACGTCATCCCAGCTGCAATAAATAAGTGATCGTTTGAGAAATTTTGAAATTAAAATGTGAACCGTCCGGGGAAAACAATTTTGTTCAATTGACAAAACTACAAAAACGTCTATGGATAAACGAACTGCAAATTGTCATGATTGTGGTCTTTTAAGAAATATTGAAATTGAAATGCTGACTGACAGATTTTACTGGGAAAAAATAATTATAATGGTCAATTATGAGGTTTAATTAATGGATTAGTGACCAATCCGATGGCGATAAGCGGATTACCTGTAATCACAACTCATAACACCTGTTAATTAGCTGAGGGTCATAAACTTGTCAGAAACATGAAAATAGGTAGAATTATTGTATTTTCATCAAAATATTACGACAATGAAGGTATGGACTTTCCAAAAAGGGCAGGACACCTTAAAAAGGGCACAGGGCAGCAGTCAAGAAAGGGCGGGCAGACCGCCCTGTGTCTGCCTGCCCTGTGAAAGCGATCAAGCTGGAACACTGTGTAACATTCCAGACTTTTCTTTAACTATCATTTCTAGTGCCCATATTTCACTGCAATAAAATAGTATAGGTTTCAAACAACTTTCAAACAGTTTTAAATGATCAGAAAACAAGATCTACAATTCATACAATATGGAGGAAATCATCCGACGATTCCTTATTGGAGTTATTGCCCTTTAAAGACGATTTTTACCATTTTTATACGACTGCAAAAATATGAATTCATATATTGCTATCATGTTGTTGTCATCGTCCGAAGACATTTGGTTTCCAGACAATGACTTTAGTATACACATGGTATAAGTGAATGGATCTCTATGAAATTTAACACAAGGTACAATAGCACAAAAGGAAGGTTGGGATTGATTTTGGGGGTTATGGTCCCAACTGTTAAGGAATTAGGGGTCAAAAAGGGGCCAAAAAAGGCATTTTTCTAGTTTCCGGACAATAACTTGTGTATAAGTGTATGGATCTCTATGAAATTGTACCACAAGGTTCTATACCACAAAGGGAAGGTTGGGATTGACTTTGGGGGTTATGGCCCAAACTGTTCAGGAATTAGGGGCAAAAATAGGGGGGAATAACAAAGTTTTTATACGACCGCAAAAAATTGTTTGGGATCGTATAATGGTATGATGTCGTCGTCATCTGCGTCGTCGTCCGAAGACACATTGGTTTCCGGACAATTACTTTAGTTTAAGTGAATGGATCACTTTGAAATTTTTTAAGAAGGTTCAATACCACAAACAGAAGGTTTGGATTGATTTTGGGGATGATGGTCCCAACCGTTTAGGACCTAGGGGCCCAAAAAGGGGCCCAAAACAAGCATTTTTCTGGTTTCAGGATAATAACTTGTATATAAGTATTTCGATTGCTCTGAAATTGTACCACAATATTTAATACCACAAGTAGAAGGTTGGGATTCATTTTAGGGGTTATGGGGCCAACAGTTTAGGAATTAAGGGCTAAAAAGGGGCCAAAAACAAGCATTTTTCTAGTTTCCAGACAATAACTTGTGTGTAATTTTATGGATCTCTCTGACATTATACCACAAGGTTCCATATAACAAAGGGAAGGCTGGGATTGAGTTTGGGGTTAATTGCCCTAAACATGTAGGAATTGGGGGCCAAAAACAAGCATTTTTCTAGTTTCCAGACAATAACTTGTGTGTAAGTGTATGGATCGCTCTGAAATTGTACTACAAGGTTCCATACTACAAAGGAAAGGCTGGGATTGAGTTTTGGGGTTATTGCTCCAAGGGGGGTTTTAAAAAGTTGGGGGAGGGGGATTTTTTTCCCACTTTTTTAAGGGATTCATATTTTTTTTTCAAAATTTTTTAAATTTCTAATTTTTGAAAAGTTTCAAGAAGAAATCTTCAATTGCCCAGTATTGCACAATGGATTTATAAGATCTCTGACCACATTTATTTTGTGTCAGAAACCTTTATTATGTCAAAAATTTGATCACAATCCAAATTCAGACAGTATCAAGCTTGAATATTGTGTCCAAATTTGCCCCAACTGTTCAGGTTTTGACCTCTGCGGTCTTATCAGGCTGCACTCAGCGAAGCATTTTATTCTGCTTAATGGACAATTACTTCAGTACTTAAGTATTAGTCTATGGATCGCTATGAAATTGAAACACAAGGTTCCATACCACAAAGGGAAGGTTGGGTTTGACTTTGATGGTTATGGCTCAAACCGTTCAGGAATAAGGGGCAAAAAGGGGGGGGGGGGAGGAACAAGGTTTTTCTGGTTTCTGGACAAATACTTAAGTATTAGTCAATTAATCTCTATGAAATTGTACCACAAGAAGCTTTTGATTTTGTGGGTTGTGGCTTTAATCGTTAAGAAACTAGAGGCCAAATAGGGGCCAAAAACAAGACTTTTCTAATACTGGCTAAGCTGGTTCTGACATAAATTATTTCTGATCTATATAAAGAAACAACAAATACTGATATATGGCAGGAGATACACACCAAACAGGGTGTGTAAATTATTATTGGGCCCTGTTTTCAAATTAGTCCATATTAAGGTGACTGGTCCAAAGGGTCCAAAATTAAACTTTGTTTGAATTCATGGGTTTTTTTTGTCAAGCCTGCGACTTTTGTCGCAGAGAGCTCGACATAGGGATTGCTATCCGACCTCATTTCATGGATCAGTGAACAAGGTTAAGTTTTCGTGGTCAAGTCCATAAGCAATTGGTCTAGTATATTTGGTGTATGGAAGGATTTGTAAGGTGTACATGTCCAACAGGCAGGTGTCATTTGACCTTGACCTCATTTTCATGGTTCAGTGGTTATAGTTAAGGTTTTGTGTTTTGGTCTGTTTTTCTTTTACTGTACGCAATAGGTCTACTATATTTGGTGTATGAAATGATTGTAAGGTGTACATGTCCAACTGGCAAGTGTCATCTGACCTTGACCTCATTTTCATGGTTCAGTGGTCAAAGTTAAGTTTTTGAGTTTTGGTCTTTTTTTCTTATACTATATGCAATAGGTCAACTATATTTGGTGTATGGAAATATTTTATGATGCACATGTCAGTCTGGCAGGCTTTATTTGACTGTGACCTCATTTTCACGGTTCATTGCTCAGTGTTAAGTTTTTGTGTTTCGGTCTGTTTTTCTTAAACTATAAGCAATAGATAAGTCAACTATATTTTTTGTATAGAAGGATTGTAAGCTGTATATGTCTGTCTGGCAGGTATCATCTGACCTTGACTTCATTTTGTTGGTTCATTGGTCAATGTTAAGTTTTCATGGTTAAGTTTGTTTCTTAGATACTATAAGCAATAGGTCAACTATATATTTAATGCATAGGTTGATTGTAAGGTGTACATGTCTGCCTGGCATGGTTCATCTAACCTTGACCTTATTTTCATGGTTCATTGGTCATTGTTTAGTTTTCTTGGTTAAGTCTGTTTCTTAGAAACTATAAGCAATAGGTCAACTATATAATTTAGTGTATTGAATGATTGTAAGGTTGATAGTTGTAGTAAAGCTTTATATTTAGGACTATCAACATAATATCAATAGTTAGTAAAGAAGGCAAGACATTTCAGCGTGTGCACTCTTGTTTACATATGCTGAATCTAACCATGGAATTAGATTTTGGATATTGGACCATTAAGTAGATTAAATGTCCCATTTCAAATTTTTAAGTTGTCTGACCACATTTATTCTGTGTCAGAAATCTATAATGTGTCAAATATTTAATCACTATCCAAATTCAGAGCTGTATCAAGCATGAATATTGTGTCCATACTTGCCCCAACTGTTCAGAGTTCGACCTCTGCAGTTGTATCCAGCTGCTACAGGTGTAGCACATTTTTTTTTGTGTTTTGCCTTATATCATAAAATTATAATAGATAAATAGACACTTTAAATCACAAAAATGATCAGCAAGGTAAGATCTACTACTAAGTCAAATTTTGCCGATATAGTTAGTAGACTGTCACTCTTTATAGGAGTGATTGCCCTTAAATTAGGATTTATTTTACCCTCTTTTGTGTTTTGAGCAAAAACTAAAGAAGATAAGAGAGAAACTAAACAGACTAAATGATCAGCAATATTATACAGGATCAACAAAACAGATATTTGGGTCATAAATCATATTCTTGTCTACAATGTTAAGAGTGTCCTTTGTTGAATATGCACATAGACCAAGGTGAGTGACACAGGCTCTTTAGAGCCTCTAGTTATCATTTGATAAAGTAGGATCACAGGAGCTTTCAAATATGGTACATGTGGTAACTTAATCAATTATACATGTTTTATAAAGTGAGAACAATGAACCTGAACTGTCTAGCTGCTGATTTTTGATATGTGAGACTACCATGATGAGTTACAGATCAAGTTTATGTTTCATTCCGCTATGCTGATTTTCATGTCGTTTCAACACATCTTGTTAGATCTACAGTACATCCACTTCCTGTTTGCTGATAGTTTGAAATTTAATTACTCATTGATCAAGGAAATTTTTCATCAAACTAGTATTGGTCTTGACAGCTTGATACTATCCATGCATGTTTGTGTCAACATGTGTTGTTGAAATTGCAGATTTTTCAACTTTTTGAGACAGGGCCATTCGTGTCGTTCCGACACATCTAGTTTTGAAAGTTAAACTTACTACAAGTTTCTGATTCATTTCTATGCATATATTTGTAAACAATCTAAATTCAGCCTTATAAAGTGATCAAATCTGTGTAGGAAAGATTTGAAAAGTTGTGTGCATATTTTAGTCGTCCATTGAGGGTGGTGAACAAAAAAACTGTGGTAGCACTATTGTGTTTGATGTTATTATGATGCAATCTTTTTGTCAAAATCAGTTACTATTATCATTGAAATATTCTGCAGTTACGATTATCTTTCAAGTTATTTGTCCACAAGTTCCGATTATCTTTCTGAAGTTTTCGATGGCTATTATTTCGGTAAGGAGGCCATATATCATGTATATGATATTTATAACACACACACAACAAAACTGTACAGATCAACCTGGGGCTGAGTAATTCTTGAAAACAACACTTATACACAGAGAAATTAGCAGAAATCGATTTTACCTATTTCTACCTCCGCCATATTGGGATCGTGGTAATTGCAGTTGTGGAAGATCAGTTTAACACAAGTGAAATATGTTCTCATGATATTTTTAACAAATTGTAAAAAAAAAAATATCATAAGGACCTAAGAGCTAGGGTTCTGCAGCTATCATAGGTCTACCAGTATTGTTAACAATATAATATTTTATTCCAGTAATGTGGTTTTTTTTCTTCAAAAATATAAACTGGAACTTGATTGCATACCAGTATTGTTAGAGGTGTAACAGGAGGTGGTCAGTATCGACACCTCCTGGGGCGTCAAGTGGCTAGTACTTCGTCCCTATTAGATCATCAGGATACCTGATATCAGGTTTTGGCTGATTAAAGATATAAAGCAAATAGAACTCAACAATTTGTTTACAAATGTACAACAATCAAGTAAAACATAGTCAAATGAAATAAAAAAGTAATAGAAATTCAAAAGTCAGGTTCAAAAAATGAAATGTAATTAAATAGTGTTAGTTTGCAAAAGAAATCAAAAAGAAAAGTATTTCAAGTAAAATGCAATTGTATTTTGATATGCCTCGCGTTTGTATTTTAGAATTTAGTAAATCGAACCAAAATAATGCCAATGTTGTTGCTGATAATTAACTCCATTAGCAGTCAAGTATGTAACTTGAATAAGTTATTAGAGAAAAATAACATACATGTGTTATTACAGATACTTTCTCTTAATCTGTAGTAACATATGTTTGTTATCAGTTAAATGTACCATAAACAATTTTATTTTCAGTGGGCACTTGGGAATTCTTGAAACTTGCCCAGTAACTTAATACATAACCTTGAAAACTAATTTTCCAATTCAATTAATACATTTTTGATCAACCATGGTAAATCAATGAGACAAGGCTTTTAAGTGATAACTTAGCTGTAATAACAAGGCTTAGTTATTACAGGCATTTAACTTATTACATGAGACACTTGGGAATGACTAGGAAGCTTGTGCAGAACCTCATTACATGCTCTTATCATTATTTATTACAATAAATTAAAATACATTGTGATATATGTAGGAGAAAAGGCTTTGAAGAGATGTAGAGAAGCTGTAATAACACCCTTTAGTTATTACAGGCATATTTTTTCTGTAATAACATGGGTGTGTTATGCATGACTGGCAAACTATGGGCTGTTATATCTTTCTAAAGTTTAATATACATAAAGACAATTATAATATCAATAGAACTAGTATACACTTTAACAAAATAAAGTATGTATAATGCTCCTTTGAAACATGTAACATACATATGTTATCACAGATTTTTGATTTTTTAGCCCTCAATAACAAATGTATGTTATTTTCTCTAATAACTTATTTAAGTTAGACCCTTGACTGATTAGAATCAGTGGATTCTTGCGAGCTACATGTATCTTAGAGAAGGGTGGCTGTGGTACACTGCTGGCTCATATATACATGTGGAGAGTATCCTCATCGGAGCAACTCCTGATCAAGTTTTAGAGAAACACTGATAACTTCTAAACATGTATTTAAAAATATGCTATTGAAGAAATATAAAATGTAAAGGATTCTCTTATAGTTGTAGCCTGTTAACTATTTCTTGCATAAAGAGATATACATGATATATCTTGTATCACACTGCACGGAGTAAGATATGAATTTAATTTGATTGGCTTCATGAGAAGATATCTCTTATTTTTACATAATTTAAATTTGATGTTAAACTTTATTTGCAGACTGTTATTGACCTGTGGCAGCTGGTATTCACGCCATGAAAACACCCTTTAAAATAAGCTGAAGCTGTAATTGGAGTTTGATGAAGGATAATTTGTAGTTATTGACAGAACTAGAACCAACAGACTTACATTTGGGTATTTAATCATACTAAATATATATTTCTGATGTATAGGTGTAAGTGTCTCTTATAGGACATCCACTACAGTGAGTCTTTTTACAAGTAATGTAAAATATCTTATTGCTTTGATGGCAAGAGCCAATAACTAAAAACATTGTCAGTGTAACAGCTGGACAGACAGATAGTGTTTCTGGTGGTCTAACATGTTAAAGGGGAGATAATCAAATCAACTTACTTCAGTATACATGGTATACTGGGGCGTGTTTTTTTTGTTCTTCGGTAGTGAGCCAGAAGAGGTCCATTTCTGTTTTTTTGCATTGGGAAGATCTTCTGGCTCTCTTCTCCCTCTTCCTTTTAAATAGGTAGTTTAGACTGAAGAGGCACATAACAAACATGGCGTCGCTTAGTCTAAATGACATTAATAAATTTATGAATGTAGATATAATAAAATGTGAGCTGTGTGATAAACGTTTTTATAGTATGGCAGCCTTAGTATGACATCCCTATAGCGACAATAAGCTGGATAAATATAAGAACTACATGGATAACTACTAACAGTCAGGGGACGACTATTTAATATTATGGAGAGAGGGCGGGTGTACAAATGTAGGAGGAATTTTTGGGGATTTATTATTCATTTTAATCTGCCGCTAATCATGCCTATTTTTTCAGCTCTTACCTGGTCATCATATCCTCTTGTCCCCACCCCACCACAAAAAAAAAATATTTCAAATGTTTTTACCCTTATTTAACACAAGTTTAAATTGATTGATTGTTGGTTGCTTATTTCTAACGTCCAGTGACAAATATTTCATGCATGTTCAGGAAAACACGAGTTTAAAAGTCAGGTATTATATAATATGAAAATAAGGAGATGTAGTATGATTGCCAATGAGGCAACCATCCACCCAATTTCAAATGAAGTGAGGGGCCTCGGTGGCCGAGTGGTCTAAGTAGTTACTACTGTAATCACTAGCCAGTCAACACTGAGGTTGTGAGTTCGAACCCCGCTCGTGCGGGTGCACTCGACTCCAATCTTAATTGACTAGGATTGTCAGTTTTCCTATCGAAGGTCGGTGGTTTTCTCCGGGCACTCCGGCTTCCTCCACCAATAAAAACTGGCCGCCACGAAATAGCCCAAAAGCGGTGCTTAAAAGTGGCGTTAAAACACCAAAAACCAAACCAAATGAAGTGAATGTAAGCAATTATAGGCAACCGTATGGCCTTCAACAATGACAAAACCCATACTGTATAGTCGGCTATAAAAGGCCCCCGACATGAAAAATGTGAAACAATTCAAACAAAAAAACTAACGACCTAATTATATGTAACAAAACTATTTACAAAAAATCAGATATGAGTCGACAGACAACCACTGAACTACTGGCTCCTGACATAGGACAGGCACATAAAGAATATGGCAGGGTTAAACATGTTTGTGAGTGCTCAATCCTCCCCTAAACTGGGACAGTGGTGTAACAGTTCAACATAAGAACAAACTGTAAAACTGTAAAATTCAGTTGCAATTAGATTAACTCAAAAGATCGGTAGGAGACACAAAAAACAACTAACATTTAGACAATAGACACAAAGCACCGAAATAAGAGTATTTGCAGTAAATGAAAGTTTGTTCAAAGCTATAATTACAATTAACACTGAAATAAATATTGAACTCCCAGACTAAAGTATCAATCAGTACACAACCAACGGATTTAGTCATAAACAGTATGAGAAACGCCGTGACTTTGTATACCTTGTGGTGGTCTGAAGGTTTTGACCATCGAAATTTTGCATTTGAAATAATAGTTAGGACCAGCAGATTTTCCTCAAGGACCACTAGGGAAAAACGATTTTGAAAACTCTGTGATCATGGTGATATCTTTTATATACAAATATAATCCAGTTTGGTTATTTCAAAAATGTTTGATAGACAAGATGTCCTTTTCGAGCATATACCAGACAAACATTGACAAATTTTTGTACAGTTTAAGATTATTCCTGAAAATTAAATGGTCGGAGCTTTAAGCCGGATATGTTTACCCAAATTGAGTTAGGAAAGCATAAAGAAACAATGTGACGAACACGGCAATTTCTTCCAACTAATTTTCTTTGTTTTTACACTTTTTGTATAATTACATCAATGCCAAAACAGAGAACACTATTACAGTCATGTCTACCAACTGAAGTGACATATTTCTAATTTTCTAGATAAATTATCTTAAACTTCATTTATGTCACCCAACATAAAAAAAAAATCTGCTATATTCGACGGCAAATTGCATTTTTGTTCTATTGCTTCTTCTACAGAATATCTCCAGAAGAGGTCCAGATTCATTTTTTTGATCTCTTCACCAAAAGACATTTTGGAGATGTACAGAAGAGACCAATAAAACACGCCCCTGTCCTTATGTCCATGTGCCTTGTCAGTGTAAAAGCTGGACAGATATTGTTTCTGGTGGTCTAACATGTTAAAGGGGAGATAATCAAATTAACTTACTTCAGTATACTGTCTGTGTGCCTTGTCAGTGTAACAGCGGGACAGATATTGTTTCTGGTGGTCTAACATGTTGAAGGGGAGATAATCAAATCAACTTACTTCAGTATACTGTCCATATGTCTATGGCCTTGTCAGTGTAACAGCTGGACAGAGATTGTGTCTGGTGGTCTAACATGTTAAAGGGGAGATAATCAAATCAACTTACTTCAGTATACTGCCCATATGTCCATGTGCCTTGTCAGTGTAACAGCTGGACAAGTATTGTGTCTGCTGGTCTAACATGTTAAAGGGGAGATAATCAAATCAACTTACTCCAGTATACTGTCCATATGTCCATGTGCCTTGTCAGTGTAACAGCTAGACAGATATTGTTTCTGGTGGTCTAACATGTTAAAGGGGAGATAATCACATCAACTTACTTCAGTATACTGTCCATATGTCTATGGCCTTGTCAGTGTAACAGCTGGACAGAGATTGTTTCTGGTGGTCTGACATGTTAAAGGGGAGATAATCAAATCAACTTACTTCAGTATACTGTCAGTATGTCCATGTGCCTTGTCAGTGTAACGGCTGGACAGATATTGTTTCTGGTGGTCTAACATGTTAGAGGGGAGATAATCAAATCAACTTACTTCAGTATACTGTCCATATGTGCATGTGCCTTGTCAGTGTAACAGCTGGACAAGTATTGTGTCTGCTGGTCTAACATGTTAAAGGGGAGATAATCAAATTAGCTTAATTCAGTATACTGTCCCTATGTCCATGTGCCTTGTCAGTGTAACAGCTGGACAAGTATTGTGTCTGCTGGTCTAACATGTTAAAGGGGAGATAATCAAATTAACTTTCTTCGGTAGACTGTCCATATGTCCATGTGCCTTGTCGGTGTAAAAGCTGGACAGATATTGTTTCTGGTGGTCTCACATATTAAAGGGGAGATAATCAAATTAACTTTCTTCGTAGACTGTCCATATGTCAATGTGCCTTGTCAGTGTAACAACTGGACAAGTATTGTGTCTGCTGGTCTAGCATGTTAAAGGGAGATAATCAAATTAACTTTCTTCGTAGACTGTCCATATGTCCATGTGCCTTGTCAGTGTAAAAGTTGGACAAGTATTGTGTCTGCTGGTCTAACATGTTAAAGGGGAGATAATCAAATCAACTTACTTCATTATACTGTCCATATGTCCATGTGCCTTGTCAGTGTAAAAGCTGGACAAGTATTGTTTCTGGTGGTCCAACATGTTAAAGGGGAGATAATCAAATCAACTTACTCAGAATACTGTCCATATGTATGTGTGCCTTGTCAGCCCTTTCCTGCTTAGCAGATGATGGATATATTAAACTTTACACAGTGGAGAAAAAGGAATAAATCAAAGTTTGACATCATGCCTAAATCAATGCTAAAAATATTAGTCATAGAATTAAAACTCATATATATATTTAAAATGTTTTCTTTTCTTTTTACAGGATATAATGGAAAATTGGGATGAGGTAAGATTTTCTTCTGAAAAGTTAACTGGTCATGTGACCTATTTTGTTTATAAACTGTACAGAAAGTTACATGTGTGTAGTTCATTGTATTCATAGAGGGAAAATAGAAGACAGTCAAAATGATAAGAGTTTTAAGAATTTCAATGGACAAAATTTGAAGGAGCAAACCTGATACATTATACAATCACCCAAAGTTTTCTTTATTCTCTCAAAAAAAAACTGAAATTACAAACAGCAATTTCACTGTCTTGGTCAGTTGTTGTTACTGCATTTGAAAAGCAAACTGTAAAAGTGAACATCATAAGCAGAATAACTAAAAGTAGTTTGTTAGTTTGAATGATTACATTTATCATACATTGTTATGTGCAGGAGAGAAATGCTTAAGCTTTGTTTTACTTACAGAAACTTTGTAAAGCTGCTGGGACGGAAATATTAAAGATGTGGAACTATCATTAAGAAATGGAGCTAATTTGGAAAATAAAAGTCTTGTGTAAGTGAAGTAGAAATATTTGAAACATATTTACTGACAGTACACACAAGGTGAATCAGATAAAATCACCCTTGTTTGTTCTGAGTGATTCATTGTTAAACACAGTAAATATTGGTTATTACATGTATTTCTGTATTTTACATAGGAAATAAGAAACATTGTTACACAATAACAATACACTTAACTCTGTACACAAAATACCAAGTAGGCACTTAAAACACATAAGTAGAAGAAGAATAACATGGTGGAAAGACAAATACTAAAAAGATAAAACAAAAGTTCCTAAGCTCTTCACAAAAAATGAAAACAACACGTTATAAATTTTATGCGTCCGATGTGCTTTTCTGGATTTACCTTCATTAGGAATGCTCAAAGCTGAATATTTGAAAGCCAAGGATGAATAAGAGCCGAAACAGTTGAAGAGCTACATGAGTTGAGCAACAAGAACAAACATGAAATATGTCATTACACTTTTATGTTATTGGGTTGCTGTCTCAAAGTTTCATTATTTGATAACATCATTAAGTCAAAGCCAAAGGGATCGGACAAAAGTATTCAACTTATCCAAGGTTCAACTCATCCAAGTTCTAATTTGTCAGACAATAAGAATGCATGAAATATGTTATGAAATTTGTGTAAACTAAATATTTTGAACAGTGTGCCTTTTTTTGTGACGTGTATTGAAGCGTATTTTTTTATCCTTTCGTAATAATTAAAAATACAAGTACAGATACAAACATTCACAAACAAAATCAATAAACTAATATTAACAAAGGTCAGTCACTATAAATTATTGAATCTCTTGCGTAACTAAACTTAGTCCGGAAATATCACTGATGAGGAGTGCTGTCAAGTCTCATGTAAGGTGCTCAAGATCCCTAAATATCACTGATGAGGAGTGCTGTCAAGTCTCATGTAATGTGCTCAAGAGACTCGCACATTCTAATGCTTATTTGGCGGCATTTTCCTTTGATCTACTGTTTTTATGCTCCCTCCGTAGCGGGCGTGCATTAAGTTTTACCCTTTCCGTCTGTCGTCCATCGTCTGTACATCCCGAAGTTGGTTTCCGTTCTCTAACTTTAGTTTGCCTCTACCAAATGTAATGAAACTTATACACATTGCTTATTACCACAACATACAGATCAAGTTTGAATTTTGGTGGTGTCACTTTAACCGTTCTAGAGTTATGCCCCTTTACAAATGGAAAAATTGCTGAATTTTTCGTTTCCATTCTGTATCTTAAGTTTGCCTCAACCAAATGTTAAATACAAATTTGGGTAGGGTCACTTTTACAGTTCTTCAGTTATGTCCCTTTAAAACTTTATATGATATGCAAGTGGGGGCATCATCTGTGTCCCATGGACACATTCCCCATTTATTTCTCTTTGATCTTTAAAATTTTTCCAAATCTCGTGCATTTGCTTCATGAAAACTTGACAGCCTTGGATGAGGGTTGTCTGCTTTGTATTCTATAATTGTAACTCTGTCATAATTGTGTTAAACCCTTTAAATATTGCAATTAATGACTTTTGGTTCTAACCATTCATCTGATCTTGGCTCTGGTCATTTTAATTTGTTTCGTTTTTAATATGAGGTGAAATATGTAAAAATTCTGCTTGGGCGATCAACAAAGGTGTAAATTACTGGTCATCTCAAACATGTCCTTTTAAATGTTATACGAACAAGTATGTTTACACAGCTTTAACCATTTATAAGACCACGTCTGTACTGAACATGACATGCGACACCTGATCAAACAACATCCATTTACCATTCCTGTTCTGAACATGACATGTGATACTTGATCATATAATATTCATTTACCACTCCTGCACTGAACATAATATGTGACACCTGATCATATAACATGCGTTTAGTTCAACTGTACTGAACACTCGAGACTGAACATGACATGTGACACAAGATCATACAACATGCATTTACCACACCTGTACTGAACATGACTTGACACCTGATCATACAACATTCATTTGCCACTCCTGTACTGAACATGACGTGTGACACATGATCATACAACATGCATTTACCACTCCTGTACTGAACATGACATGTGACACATGATCATACAACATGCATTTACCACTCCTATACTGAACATGACATGTGACACCTGATCATACAACATGCATTTACCACACCTGTACTGAACATGACATGTGACACATGATCATACAACATGCATTTACCACTCCTATACTGAACATGACATGACATAACAAAATTGAATTCCTAGGGTTCTTTGATATGCTGAATCTAAACATGTATTTAGATTTTGTTTATGGGCCCAGTTTTCAAGTTGGTCCAAATCGGGGTCCAAAATTAAACTTTGTTTGATTTCAACAAAATTGAATACATGGGGTTCTTTGATATGCCGAATCTAACCGTGTATTTAGATTCTTAATTTTTGGTTCCGTTTTCAAATTGGTCTACATTAAGGTCCAAAGGTTCCAAAATTAAACTTAGTTTGATTTTAACAAAATTGAATTCTTAGGGTTCTTTGATATGCTGAATCTAAACATGTATTTAGATTTTGTTTATGGGCCCAGTTTTCAAGTTGGTCCAAATCGGGTCCAAAATTAAACTTTGTTTGATTTCAACAAAATTGAATATATGGGGTTTTTGATATGCTGAATCTAACCATGTATTTAGATTTTTGATTTTGGGCCCGTTATCAACTTTGTCCACATTGAGGTCAAAAGGGTCCAAAATTAAACTTTGTTTGATTTCATCAAAATTGAATTCTTGGGGTTCTTTGATATGCTGAATCTAACCATGTATTTAGATTTTGGATATTGGACCATAATAGGTGAATGTCCAATTTAAAATTTTAAGTTCTTAGACCACATTCATTCTGTGTCAGAAACCTATGCTGTGTCAAATATTTAATCACAATCCAAATTCAGAGCTGTATCAAGCTTGAATGTTGTGTCCATACTTGCCCCAAGTGTTCAGGGTTCGACCTCTGCGGTCGTATCAAGCTGCGCCCTACGGAGCATTTTATTTTTATTGCTTTTAAGAATATGCAGATATAAAAAGGTTTGTTGCAGTTAGCATATTATTAAATTTACTTCTTGAGATAGAAAATAGGTAAACGGACAAAAGTAACAGGACAGAAAGTCACAAAATAATTTGTTTAAAATTGTTTGAATGCATAAGAGAAAGTTCTTGAAATATTTTCTTTTTATTCAAATTGAGAATGGAAATGGGGAATATGTCAAAGAGACAACAACCCGACCAAAGAGCAGACAACAGCCGAATTACATATATTCATTTTACAGTTAAGGAAATTGTTCATAAGCCTTGATAAATGAAGATTTATCAAATTTTAAGCATTCAAAGGATATATTTCTTGACACCATAAAGCCATTTAAGTACCAAGCCACTTTGACAAATTCTTTTCTTAACAATTATATGATCACTAGAAAATAACCATGAAATATACTTTGGTTCATAATTTGAAGATATATAGTTTTGGTGTAAGGCGATATTAAGATCTTAAATCTTTTTGAAGCGTGTCACAGGCAAATACCACCACTCAATATGACACCCAAAAGAATAGTCTTCACGACAGAAACTATTGGCGTTTGTGATCTAATCTAATCATAGGATATGTCATTGTTATACCCTGGATGCATTACACTGATCAAAATAATATGTGTTTATAAATACCTTTAATTGGTGACATATAGAGTGAAAACTGATTGGGATTTTTTACAAAAAATATCCTGACCCTGATTTGGTAAAAAAAAAAATAATCTGTCTAGCACTTCTAGCAATTTTGCCAATCCCCCAAAAAATTTTGGAAATAAATTTTGTGTACTGAACACATAGGGAAAACATTGAATGATAAAAAATACCCATTTTATATTGGTATTTGGTTTATTACTGTCAAACTTACAATGTTTTAAGAAATAGCAAATAAATACTACAATTTTCAGTTTGGATTAAATACAGATGGTCACCTTTAAAAATTTCTGTAACTTTGTCAAATCAACTTTGATTGTCATAAAACTTGCCTTTTATCTATATTATATACTGTTCTTACAAATTACAAAGTTATTTGGTATTTGGTTTATTGCTGTTCAACGATAATGTTTTAAGAAATAGTAAAAAAAAAATACAATTTTCAGTTTTGATTAAATACAGATGGAGTATGAAATCTTGATTTTCCGAAAATTTAATCACAATTTTTTCCACCTCCTTCGATCGGCAAATTATCTCATTTACACCTTTTAAACTGAAATCTTAAATCATTTGTTGCTAATTTACCAATCTTGATCACATGTTTTTTTGTTGATGAAATATTTTGTTTGCACCAATCTATTAGAACCCTGGTTTAATTTTGGCATTTTTACCCAAAAGAATTATAACCTATATATGACATATTAAAGCATGATCACGTGATTGTTATCTAGTTAAAATCATTGATTATGACAAGCGCTGGATTCTTTGACCTTTAAAATGCTGATTGATCAGGTTTTGACCAGCAAAATTGTAAGAAACATATTTTAAGATAAATATTTATTGATTTATTAAAAAAAAATCATTTAACAGTTCCAGATGATGGTAAATCCAGATAAGCACTTCGGACGCTCAAAATTAATAAAGTGTAATTTCCATTTAGATTTGTTTTTTGTGATTTCTGTCTTTTTTTTTTTGTGTGCTTCATTTCGAACTGATCGTCAGATATTTTCAAACTGATGTTCACGATATGTTATTGTGTTGTGTTGTTGCACTACTGTCTCAAGTTTAGGGGGACTGAGCACTTGCAAACCTGTTTAACCGCCACATTCTGTATGTGCATGTTCCAATTTAGAAGCCTGTTCTTCAGTGGTTGTTTTTCGTTGATGTCTGACATATTTGTATTTCGATTCTTTGCTCGAAAGCAAACAGTTGATTTTCTTGTCTGAATGGCTTTACATTTTACCGTGGACACACCAAGTTTATGAAGTTTTATATAATATCAGATTGTTTATTCTTTTGTAGACTGTAATGTTACAGACTCCAGAAGGTAAGTCTAGTTATGATCTGCGAGTATTCTTTATCATGGTTTTTTTTATGCCCCCGCCGTAGCGGAGGGGGCATTAAGTTTTACCCTTGTCCGTCTGTACGTACGTCCGTACGTCCCAAAATTGGTTTCCGTTCTCTAACTTTAGTTTGCCTCAACCAAATGTTATGAAACTTATACACAATGCTTATTACCACAAAACACAGATAAAGTTTGAATTTTGGTTGCGTCATTTTTACCGTTCTAGAGTTATGCCCTTTACAAATGGAAAAATAGCTGAAATATTCGTTTTTTTATATGACCGCAAAAAATTTTTTGTGGTCGTATATTGGTATGACGTTGGCGTCGTCGTCGTCGTCGTCGTCCGAAGACACATTGGTTTTCGCACAATAACTTTAGTTTAAATGACTGGATCTCTATGAAATTTTACCATAAGGTTCAATACCTTAAAAGAAAGGTTGGGAACGTATTATGGTTTAACATTGTTTTTTTTCGTTCATCTCCATCCATCCGTCCATCTGTCCTTCTATCAGTAAACACGTCATATGATTATTCAAATTTGCTGTTAACAATTATCGTGTATAATTTCAACACAATGACTGACAGAGGAGAGCTCTTTTTTGATATAACATTTTGGTGGATTTGTTGTTCCAGATTTACAGGACTTTAACTGTTAGATTTAAGGCAATGTTTCAGATACTGCGCAGTAACTCCAGTATGCCTGGATTGATTTTCTAGCAACTTTATATTATTCTTGGGATCGATAATTGAAAGCGTCTCTTTGATTTTTGTCGAGCCTGCGACTTTTGTCGCAGAAAGCTCGACAGGGATAGTGATCCCGCGGCGGCGGCGTTAGCTAACTTCTTAAAAGATTTATATTTTAGAAGCTGGAAGACCTGAATGCTTCATACTTTGTATATAGATGCCTTATGTTACGAAGTTTCCGTCTGTCGTATATCCATTGTCCTTGACCTCATTTTCATGGTTCAGTGACTACTTGAATAAAAAAGTTAAGATTTTTTGTAATGTTAATTTCTCTCTTATTATGAGTAATAGGATAACAATATTTAGTATATGCATACTTTGCAAGGTCCTCATGCCTGTCAGACAATTTCCATTTGACCTCGACCTCATTTCATGGATCAGTGAACAAGGTTAAATTTTCGTGGTCAAGTCCATATATCAGATACTATAAGCAGTAGGTCTACTATATTTGGTATATGGAATGATTGTAAGGTGTACATGTCCAACTGGTAGGTGTCATCTGACCTTGACCTCAGTTTCATGGTTCACTGGTCAGTATAGAAATTCCATGGTTTGGTCTTTTTCTTTTATACTATAAGCAATAGGTCATCTATATTCTGTGTATGGAATGATTGTATTAAAAGTGTACATGTATTTCCGCCTTTGTTTATCTGCCCTTAACCTCATTTTCTTGGATCATAAAAGTTAATGTGAAACTTGTAGTATAACTTTATATGTAGGACTATCAACATAAAATCAATGGTCTGTATAGTAGGCGAGACATTTCAGCGTGTGCACTCTTGTTGGTTAGATTTAAGTAAATTTTTTACATGTACCATAACTTGAGTTTGTTTGAAAATTTACATAATTGTATGAATAAGTGAACATAACACATCATTTAATTTAAAAACAAAATATCTAATGTCACTCCATAATTATGGGACTCTTATTATTAAATATATACATTTTGTACATGAAAGGCACTTTTTGATAGCATACACTAGGTTTTGTATGCTTGCATCAAATGACTACAACATTTTGATTTTACACTGTTAGGGTGGGTGAATGTACACTATAGCTCTTGTATTCTTGCATCAAATGACTACAACACAAAACACTTGGCAATATCATGGTAGTCATATTTTATTGATGGAGGACTAACATTCGATAGAAAAACTGTCAATCCTATTCATTTCCTATAGCTGCATATCAAAATTGAATAACCAAGTAGATTATTGTAATAAATTTATTTTAAATCATAGTGATAAGAACTAATTTGCGTAGGGTATAATGTATTTGACCTGTCCGTTAGTCCTATTCTTGTCTTTGAACGCTCTGAAACCACACAACAGAATTTCATGAAACTTTGTATATAATAAGAACATACTATGTATATGTGTATTTCTACAAGAAATTATGATTTAATTTATTTTAAGAAGTTATGTCCTTTGACAAAGAATTTTGGCCATCATATACTACTGCAACGGTGTATCATCACTACTCTAAACCAGACAACATAATTTCATGAAACGTTTTAGTTTTATATGCCCGTTTACGGACGTATTATGGTATACCAGTGTCCGTCTGTCCGTCCGTCGTCAACATGTCGGACATTAACTCAAAACGCTTTAACCAATTTGCATAAAACTTTGGTGAATTGTTAATATCTATTGATGTGAGCTCCTTTCGTTTTCATAAATTCTAGATTTTACGTTTCCCAGTTATGGGGTTTTATTCATTTAAAAAGGGGCTTTTCCAGTTTTCGGACAATAACTCAGGAATGCTTTCACCAACTTGCAAGAAATTTAGGTTATTTGTTTATATCTATTTACATGAGCTCCCTTTTGATTTTAATAAATTTTAGATTTTACGTTTCCAAGTTACGGGCTTTTATTCATAAAAAAAGGGGGATTTTCCAGTTTTTCGGACAATGACTCAAAACTGCTTTCAGCAGTTCTCATGAAACTTTGATGAATTGTTGATATCTATAGATGTAAGCTCCCTTTAGAAATTTAGAAATTTGAGATTTTACATTTCCGAGTTATGGATTTTTTTTTTTTTTTCATTAAAAAAGGGGGGATTTTCCAGTTTTCAGACAATTACTCAAAAAATGCTTTCAGCAATTCTTATGAAACTTTGGTGAATTGTTTATATCTATTGATGTAAGCTCCTTTAGAATTTTATAAATTTTTTTGTTTATAGTCTGACAACATATTTACTAAGTATTGTGCAACAGCATAGTGTATTGCACAACAGCAAGAAATCTTTAATTGAATATAAATTCAATTCATATAACCATTTCAAGTTCTTTGACTACATTTATTCAGAAACCTATAATATGTCAAATATTAAATTACAATCGAAATTGATTATATGGAAAATTGCATCGTTAGCGCTCTCATGTGTACAATTCTTGCCAGATTATTAAGAATCTTGTATCATAGATTTATATCAGCAATGTTTTGGAAGAGTTGGAAAATCAGTGCCGATCAATTATTTTAAAAGAGCCCTTGGAAATATTGATTTTTATGGAAAATTGCATTGTTTTATCAATTGAAATGTTGCAGAGTTATGAGTTTTTGAACTAAGGAATCATGTTGGATTTTGTGTTGACAGACAATTAAGGGGTATGAAGCGAGTGAGCGTGCTCACAAGGGTTCTTTCATTATTCTTGGTTTGATCTGCAATGATGAAGACATATTATAAAAAGTAAAATCACAAAAATACTGAACTCCGAGGAAAATTCAAAAAGGAAAGTCCTCAATCAAATGGCAAAATCAAAAGTTCAAACACATCAAACGAATGGATAACAACTGTCATATATTATGTATGTGAAAAAGCAATGTATATGAAAAAGAAACACTGCTCGATCAGTCATGGGCATTTCTTAAACGAGTTATTTATCTAAATATATATGAAGTTGTTTCTTTTTAAAAAGTACTCCATGAACATGAGGATGTTATTATACATATGATTAGAAGCATTGACTGCATAAAGCTTTTATACATTTTATTATTTTAGTATTTTATTACATTCAAATTGAGAGACGTATACAGATAAATAGTTACTTAAAAAATTCTTATAAAAATATCACCTCGATAAGATATGTTATGTATCTTTGAAATAATTATTAACTACAATTATATGTTTGGACTGGTATTGTGAACATAATTGTATGACGTTCAAGATTGCATATTCGTTACATATATATGTGGTTCACTGTTTGTGATGTCCTGTGCTGTCTGTCGTTGATGGAAGATGTTCTTGTTCTGCGGTTTGCATGTTGTGTCGACTATTATATTATTTGTTTGTGCGTTTCTCTGTGATGAGTGTTCTTGTGTGTGTTTGTGCTGTATTTCTGTCACGCAGTGTTGTCATTTTAGCGATTTTTTTTAACATTACCATATAAGCAGGAGGTTTGGCTAGCCATAAAACCAGGTTCAACCCACCATTTTTTCTTATAATGTCCTGTACCAAGTCAGGAATATGGCAAATGTTAGCAAATAGTTCGTTTCTATGTATGTTGGCGTTTGTTTTTGTTGCACTTCAGTGTTCCTGTTGTTGCTTTGTTTTCCTCTTATAGTTGATGCGTTTCCTTGGTTTTAGTTTGTAACCCGGATTTGTTTTCTCTCAATCGATTTATGACTTTGAACAGCGGTATACTACTGTTGCCTTTATTTATATACTACTAATGGTTGTTTCGATAGATAATTTGGAGACATCTAGTCTAGAATATGCGCACAATGTTGATACAATGTAACGAGTCCATGCATTATTTATTGTTCTTTTAGACTTTTTGCAACTTGGATATACGTTTGATAATGTTATAAATCAAATTTGAGAAAATCAATTAACCATGAATTTGACAGCTTATACCTTTATAAATAATGCCCCTGCCTTTCAATGTTCTATTTATAATTAATTTTAGTCGATGTGATCAGTTGTATTGTCCATTGGTGCATTTGGTACATTGTAATGCAAGATATCGTTTTTATGACCCTGCCGTAGTGGAGTGGACATTAAGTTTTACCCTTGTTTGTCGGTCGGTCTGTACGTACGTCCCGAAATTGGTTATACCGTTCTATAACTTTAGTTGGTCTCAAACAAATGGTATGAAACTTATACACAATGCTTATTATCACAAAACACAGATCAAGGTTGAATTTGGGTGAAGTCACTTTCACCTTTCGAGAGTTATGCCCCTTTACAAATGGAAAAATTGCTGATTTTTTCGTGACCGTTCTCTAACTTAAGTTTGTCTCAACCAAATGTTATGAAGCTTATTACCACAAAACTTACATCAGGTACGAATTTGGTAAGCGTCACTTTTACCGTTCTTGAGTTATGTTCCTTTATATTAACGTTATATACAAGCGAGTTCATCGTCTGTGTCCCATGGACACATTCCTCATTTATGTTATCCTCTTTTTCCCCTGATACCATTGGTTTTATTATAATTTAAGTAAAACATTTTCATGTTATTTTTACAGAATACAATACCATGCTAAATCGTTTAACGGGTCAAGGTACATATGAATCGTTTGACATGCGCTGTATGGTTACTGGCCAGTTCGCCGTAGGTAAATCGAGTCTGGTGAAGCTATTAGTTGGGGACGTCATACCCGAGGGGAGACATCCTACAGATGGTATCTCTCTTCATGAAGGTCGCTGTGGTCTTGATGTCCAGACAAGAGAATGGATTCTTATAGATCCAGGTAAGAATTGAAACACACAAAATGTGTTTTTTTTATGTCCTGCCGCATTGGAGGGAGCATTAAGCGTTATCCTTGTCCGTCTGTTCGTCCGTCCGTACATGATGTGAAGTCCAGAGGTACATTCCAAAATTATTTTAAGTACTTTAACTTTAGTTTGCCTCAATCAAATGTTATGAAACTAACGCAAAATGCCTATTACCACATAACACAGATCAAGATTGAAAGTTGGTGGAAACACTTTTGCTTTTTTACAGTTATGCCCCTTTACAAATGGAAATATTGCTGAATTTTTTCTTTACATTCTCTAACTTTAGTTTGCCTCAACCAAATGTTACGTAACTTATGCACAATGCTGATTACCACAAAACACAGATCAAGTTTGAATTTTGGTGGTGTCACTTTTACCGTTCTAGAGTTATGCCCCTTAATAAATAATACATACAAATAATTTTTAAATAATGCTTATTACCACAAAACTGTGATCAAGTTCAAATTTGGGTAGCGTCACTTTCACCGTTCTTGAGATATGTCCATTTTTAACATTACATGTATATGCAAGTGGAGGCATCTTCTGTGTCCCATGGACACATTCCCCATTTATTTATAGAACTACACTTGGTCTCTGATGGAGAGGTCTCATGTTTTTGACCCGTTATTAGGTCATCAATCCGTCTGTCCTTCCTGTTCTTCTCATCGCAACTCCTCTGAAACCATACAACATACATTCATAAAACTTTGTAGATAATAATAATATATACTATGAAGATGTGCATATCAACAGGAAATTAGAATTCAAATTTTTCTAGGAGTTATGCCCCTTTGAATTTAGAATTTTTGCCTAAACATACTACTGCAACAGTGTGTCATCTCAACCCATTTGAAACCACAAAATAGAATTTCATGAAACTTTGTTGATAATAAGGACATACTATGTAGGTGATGTAGATGCGCATATCGACAAGGGAGGGGATTGTTTTTTTAGCTCACCGTTCGTCGTCCGTCTGGTGTAAACTATTTCAAACATCTTCTCCTCTGAAACTACTGAACCAATTCCAACCAAACTTAAGCTGAATGATCCTTAGGGTATCTTGAATAAAGTTTGTGTTTTATTTCCTGTTTCGTCAAAAAACATGGCCGCCATGGCTAAAAATAGAACATAGGGGTAAAATGCAGTTTTTGGCTTATATCTCAAAAACAAAGCAGTTAGAGCAAATCTGACAGGGGTAAAAGTGTTCATAAGGTAAAGTTCTATCAGCCCTGAAATTTTCAGATGAATCTAACAGTCCATTGTTGGGTTGCTGCCACTAAATTGGTAATTTTAAGGAAATTTTGCAGTTTTTGGTTATTATCTTGAATAGTATTAATGATAAAGATAAAATGAGAACAACAAAAGTGTTCAGCAAAGTAAGATCTACAAATAAGTTTATATGACCATAATTGTCAAATGTGTCCTTAAGGAGTTATTGCCCTTTAAAGACAATTTTTCACAATTTGTTCATCTAGTTTGCTTACTTTAAAAAATCTTCTCCTTTGAAACTGCTGAGCCAATTCCAACCAAACTTAAGCTGAATGATCCTTAGGGTATCTAGAATAAAGTTCGTGTTTTATTTTATGTTTCGTCAAAAAACATGGCCACCATGGCTAAAAAATAGAACATAGGGGTAAAATGCAGTTTTTCGCTTATATCTAAAAAAACAAAGGAGTTAGAACAAATCTGACAGGGGTGAAAGCGTTCATTAGGTGAAGTTCTATCAGCCCTGAAATTTTCAGATGAATCTAAAAACCAATTGTTGGGTTGCTGCCATTAGATTGGTAATTTAAAGGAATTTTGCAGTTTTTGGTTATTATCTTGAATAGTATTAATGATAAAGATAAACTGTAAACAGCAAATATGTTCAGCAAAGAAAAATCTACAAATAAGTTAATATATGACCAAAATTGTCCATTGACCCCTTAAAGAGTTATTGCCCTTTAAGGACAATTTTACACAATTTGTTTATCGTGTTTTCTAACTTTAAAAAATCTTCTCCTCTGAAACTACTGAACCAATTCCAACCAAACTTAAGCTGAATGATCCTTATGGTATCTAGAATAAAGATTGGGTTTTATTTTCTGTTTCCTAAAAACATGGCCGCCATGGCTAAAATTATAACATAGTGGTAAAATGCAGTTTTGGCTAATATATCTCAAACACTTAACACCCAGTCCACCATAAAACCATGCAAAACAGTCCACAAGGGGGGTCATCAGATTTGATTGAAACTTTTTGTGCTTAAACAACATTATGAAAGAAGTCCATAAAAAAAATATTTCATCTGGTTCCCATGCCTTTCAGTTAGGAGATGCTGTAATGTACTGGGAACCAGTTTCCCCATGTTGGAGGCAGTATTTTTCTTTGAAAATGACCAATTTCAACACCCTGAAACTTATGAATGCGGAAAACAACGAGATAAAGAATGATGATTTATTGAATAATCAAGTGTTGAAGCTATAGTTACTCATCAGTACATAAATTTGCAAGAAACAGTTTGTGGATTATTCCAAGGGAGATAATCCAGTAAAAAAGTATTTTCAGAAAATCATAAAAAATACATATTTTTAAAACTATCAAGCCTTTGGTCCATTAAAAATATAAAGATAACTCACTTTGTTTTATTAATTGCAATACTTATTTATGCATTTTAGCTAATAAACTTGCTGGGGTCTCATTGTAGTACATTCTAAAATTCTACTCGAAAAATGCCTAAATTTACATTTTCTTTCAAAAAATCAATGAATTTAAATAGTATTCCGTAGATAGTTTTGGAAATGTAAATGTTTCTTTTTCAAAAGCACTATAATATTTAACAAAATAAGTCAAAGTAACAATGACCATAGTTCAATTACAATTTATGATGTCATAAATATTGAATTTCTATGGTACAAAGGGAGATAATCCAGTAAAAATGCATTTTTAAACATCTTAAAATTACATTTTTTAAAACTTACCAGCTCTCGGTCCATTAAAAATATTAAGATATCTCTGGTTATTTTAAGTGACAGAGTTAATAACGCATTTTAGCATACATTGTGTATATGGTGTGTGGGCTCTTGTTTTAATACTTTCTAGAATTCTCCTTGAATAATGTCCAAATTTACAATTTCTCTTAAAGAATCAATGAATGTTAAATATCAATCTGTAGATAATTTTTAAAAAGTAAATTTTACTTTCTTTAATGCATTACTATACTTAACAATGTAAGTTAAACTAACAATGATGACAATACTATTACAATAAGTGATGCCATAAATATTGATTGTCTATGGTACAAAGGGAGATAATTCAGTAAAAAATGCATTTTCAAAAATCTTTAAAAAGTATCTATTTTTCTTCAAATTAAGCGTTCTGCTCTTGATACGTCATAAGCGTTTCGATATTTCTTTTCTTTTCAAAAAGTAAAATATAAAACAAAGCATACCAAGGTGTAATAAGAGAATGTTTAGACCAAAAATTGATTTTTTTTCTATGATTCTGTTGAAAAATGTCAAAATTTGCAATTTCTGACAACAAAATTTAAAATATCAATCTGTATATCCATGTAGTTTTGAAGTGTATTTTTTAAAAAGAGCAATAATCTAACAAGGTGTAGATACCTAACAAATTACAGTCACCATAACATTGATTTTTATATGACCAAGGGGATAATACAAAGAAGTCCAATTATAAAAACAGACTTCTAAAATAATTTGTGCAGTCATATTTTTACTAGATTTAACTCGTCAAAATTAAACTCATCTCATGTATTTAGATGTTTCTGTCTATGAAATAATTACCAATTTTTTCTTGCCTTTTAAAGTTTCTATCTATAAATTTTAGTTTTCAAGATACAAAAATGCAAAAAAATTGTTACAAATCTTCATTAAAAGGCAATAATTTTAATAAGAAGTCGACTGACGATTTCGCCATGCTTTGAAAATAATTTCAGAGACTGTTTTTTTTATAGTTGGGCTATCTGTTCCATTAGATAAAAAGCTGGTTTTACAAAATAACTAAACATGATTCTTAGACTGTCAAAATGTAGTCAAACTTTAAATTCAACTGCAAGACTTGAATGTACAGTTCATGCTGGATCTAAGGACCAAACACCAAAGAAAATCATTTTACTACCAAATTGGGATGCAACAGATGCATGTCGTAATACATTCACAAATATTTCTGTTATATAAACACATATTAGACAGAAGAAGAAGCAATAAGTTCTCGTTATAATGTCCCCAACTGATCTTGAGTTCAATATATTCAATGTTTGACAGTAGTACTTCACTGAAGTATAAATCATGTACTACATCTGCTTCATCAATTGTTTCCGCTTTAACAGAATTTTCCACCGATTCATTTGTTTTCTTTAAGGTAAAGTTTCCAAATAAAAACATTTTACTGATATCAGGAGTTGCTTTTTTTGAGGTGATTACAAATGCCTTCATAACGAGGTCTTTTTCAAGATATTTCTCCTTGCTCAAAAAATCATACAATATAAAAACAAGAAGATGTGGCAGTAAAATAAGTACTCATTCAATGTTTGGGGAAATTTT
Source organism: Mytilus coruscus (assembly GCA_017311375.1). NCBI lineage: Eukaryota > Metazoa > Mollusca > Bivalvia > Mytilida > Mytilidae > Mytilus > Mytilus coruscus. Next base: position 2,171 of record JAASAO010001535.1, on the reverse strand, counting down.
ACAACTTTCTTGGGCCTTGTCAAAACCCAGCCTTTATTTATCAAATCTTCATGGTTTTCTTAATTTATTTGGGAAATCTTAAAAGCTGACTTTTACAAGTACAATATATGTCGAAACATTATGATCGAGACCTTCAAAATATATTTCTGTAAATTCAAAAATTATTGAAATATGAATAACGCAACAGATTTGCAATGTCCCCCGCCTACTATTTTTTTAACCGTGCTCATTTTAAACCTTAACTGGTTGTCTGTAGAAAGCTACTGCATAAATTTTATCCAAATCATAATAATGAATAATTATGCTAGAGAGTTTACAATCCAGACCGATGCTCGGAAGGACAGACGGACGAACAGCATTTATATTTTCCCGGCCTCAATGTGATGCTAAGGGGGGCAATAAGAACATATATGGGGTATATGTCAAGGAGACAAAATTTCATCTCACAAGTTAACTAACCAAAAATTTACACCCAGAGGTTGCCATACGATCTACAACAAACTGGGAAACCCCACATCATGTAGTTAGCCCCATTTGGCCCAGACTGTGATATGACCTTAGTTGCATTTTTAATTTTTGTACAGTATTCCATTACAGTATAATTTAAATTTGCTTTAATTAATCTCACATTTTGGACGGTCACCATGAATACGCAATAATATTATTACACACATTAAGTTCTGAATTCGCAGTATTAAAAAATTTTCTGCATAAAGTCAGAATTCCACCAAATTGTCTTTGAATTTAATTACAACTAGGTAGAACTGTTTTAGTGAATTAAAACTAATGTCTCCCCTGTAGAAGTAACTCTAGTAAAAAAAAAGACTGTCATTGCAAGTAAAAATATATGATAAATGCGTGGAAATATGCACTGTTTTCGATATATTTAACAATTAATTTATGAAACGAGGGGGTAGAGCATGAGGGACAAAACATATGGTACACTTAATTGGTACTCATTATATATTTATTAGAGTATATGGTTTAGGGGTGGGTTTTATTAGAGTATATGGTTTAGGGGTGGGTATCTGAACAGTGTATATAAGGGGCACGAACCCCAGGGACAAACCCTTAGCTGCACTGCAAAGGTCTTGCCCGTTCTGTGGCCTATAAATTGCTTACTACCACTTAATTTTAACTCAGGTGGATAGTTGTCCCATATGCAATCAGTCCACATCTCTTCATTTTCATATTGACATGACAAGAAAGAATGTGTTTGGTTTTAGGGTGACATATAAAATTAGATATTTGACCTAGACTTTTTATTTGACCTTGAAGGTCAAAGATCAAGGTCATCATCCGTGGTACGCGACACATCATATTTAGGTGCTGCACTTGTGTATCAAATATTAAAAGACTTTGTCAAGGGAGAGAAAAAGGTGTCCTCCGGAGAAGAAAATGTAAAAAAAATCAAGTATTTTGACCTTGAGGTCAAAGGTCAAGGTCATTTGACGGTCTTAATATTTATGAGATACACTGTCTTATTGTAATACACCTTCATGCCAAATATCATAAGCCAGTGTCAAAAGATAAATAAGTTTTCATGATTAAATACACTGATTATACTGAAAAATACGTGAAAATTTCACATTTTTATTCCGTTGCCATGGTAACGGTGTAAGAGACCCCAGCTCAAAAATCATAAAACTTGTAGCACACATGTAAACCTTTATAGAAATATTTAAAACACTAAAAATATTATAGTACTTTACAAGATTTCTTGTCTTTTTGTTGATCTTTTTAGCAAGTATCCAAAAAAAGCCCAAAATGCCCTTTTTAGACCGGTAAGCCCCAAAATATAGTTATACTCAAGTTATAACATTTTGTCAAGTTTTGAAGGACAAATGATGCTTGTTATAAAAATCAATTCAAATACCAGCTAAACATAACCATATCTAGCATATTCAGAGTTACAAAATGTGACATTTTAGTGGAAATTTTGGGAAATTAAGCCTTTTCCAGTAGATGGCGCTGCAAAATCTAAAAATAGCATACAATCATATTTTCAAGTTAGAATTTTTTTTCTCTTGACTATCATAACATATGTGCAAAATTTCGTTACATTTGGTTGACATGTCATGTGGACCCACTTATAAGCCTTTTGCATGGTTCTATCAAAGACTGGGTGTTAAGCAATTAGAGCAAAGCTGATGAGAGGTTAAAATGTTCAT
>JAASAO010001672.1:0-49079 GCA_017311375.1 Mytilus coruscus | reverse complement strand
CATTTTGTTTTCCTAGGATTGTAAGGAAGTGAAGCGTGTCATTTCCAGTTGATTTTTTCCACTTTATTTCTATGTTGTTTTACACCACCATAGTCTATGATTAGGAGTATTGTTACGCGCACATGTTTAATCTCGATCATTCTATATATTTGAATTTTACAGGTCAAGAGCCTTTAATTCAGTTCTTCTTGCTGGTTGATGTCCCTCAACTTTGCTGTTAGTTTGTTGTTTTTCTTATATTTACAATTATACCACATCTCGTTATTTTATATAGAGTATAATTCTACTGATTAATGAAACCATGACGATTGTCAGCAGAACATAATCACACATTCTTGTTAACTAGAGAAACTAGGGTATCCAATGCTTCACTCACCTTCGAACAAATTGTTTCCCGATAATGATTTTCCTTTGGCTTCAATAATTCGTCGTCTTATTTCACATAACCTTCGGTCCAACTGGATTATAATTTCATTCTTTTCATAACAATGTCTACATTCGTACAAAGTTGTTTTGGAACTTGAATCTACAAGGTAGTTGATAATTTAAATTTTGACCTCTGAAGACGCGTAGTAGAACAATTGAACAAGCAAATAAATCCTGGAAATTATCAGGACCGTAACTGTCAAGTAAAGAGATAATAAAACTAACGCCAATGTGTAAATACGGTACTATTTACATGATATTATAAAAACCAAGTGAATTATCATTTTAACAAATTCATTCATGTCTAATTTTTACCCTATAACGCTAACTCCTATAGTCGTTCTTACCATATCTTTGTTCTGATGTCAAACTCGCTCTCCAGTTTTTCTGTGTCTGTTTTAAATTTTCTTGAAAACTGATTCTACTTGGGTCGTATATAGGTTTTTTTCTCAAAGAATCTGTTGTTGAACAAAACATGCAAACCATTAAATATAGAAAAAGTAAAATCACAAAAATACTGAACTCCGAGGAAAATTCAAAAGGAAAGTCCCTAATCAAAGGGCAAAATCAAAAGCTCAAACACATCAAACGAATGGATAACAACTGTCATATTCCTGACTTGGTAGAGAAACGCTTTCATATGATTCTTCTGGACGACTGTTCAATCAAAGATGTAACACGATACCAAAAACCTACATGTATTGATGAAAAGATGCACTACTGATAAATGTCATGATTGTTACTAAAGAGGAGATTATGAAATTGAGACTAAAATCTAGACAGCCTCTAAGTTTCGCAAACACTAGTATTAGTAGAAGTATCCAAAACGCTGAACAGACAATTTTGGGACTGATCTTTTAATTGTAAATTGTAAATATAAAAATAAGGAGATGTGGTGTGATTACCAATAAGACAGCTATCCAACAAAGTTCAAATGAAGTGGATGTAAGCAATTATAGGCAACAGTACTTTGCAACTTCAATTTTTCAAAGACGCGCTCATATAGGCAGACAAACGATTTGAGAGGACATTACCATAATAGTTTTTCATAAAGCACGCCTAACTAAAGTTATGACGAAGAAGTGACCAAGAAAAAGTGAAAGCTATAAAAAGTGAATAACTTTTGATCTCTGGTATAGGCGAATAATTAGTGTGTACCAATTTAAGCTAGGGCAAAACAGATAATTGTTTTATGGCAGAACCAAATCTCGAAATAACTAAATTTATTCATCAGATATTATTATCGGTTGATGATGTTTGTAGATATGAAATCTAAAGATTACAAAAAGTGTTTTCAAAATAAGAAAATCGATCATAACAGTATTTACTGAATATAAGAACAATATTATAGAAAACACCAAAAAGAAAGATTACCATTGACGACGCTCCTGACTTTGAAAAATGAAAATGAACATTAGAGGAGTTAAGCTTGTCTTTATTTATAGATCTAAACCTCTTTCTTTAATCTCGATCAGTGAACCTAACCATACCTAAAAGGTATAACAATAAAACACAGGATAGGAAAAACCTTTAACTGTAAAATAATGATATAATAGATACCCACAATCACCAAAAATAAACAATATTTTACCGTATAACAGAATGACTGCAGTTACTGACTGCAAGGTTAAAAAAACACGATGTCCTGCACTCTTTTATCAGTTGTTTTAATTTATAGAAAATTTATTTTTATAGCAGCGCCATAAACAGTGCAGGATTAAACAACCTTGTGCCCTTCGCAGATCACATTCTACATAAAAACTAATTTTCAAACTATTAATAAGCGAAAAGTGTTTAACCTGAATATACCTGATGCAGTGACCGAGCATCCCTAGTATGATTGGAACCTTGATACATAAATTTAGTCTAATGACAACAATTCGATGAATAATTTCGAGCTGACTTCGCTTTTTAAACAATAACCGTAAACAACTAGAACCGAAAAAACTATTTATGACTATAGCTAAGAACAGAATGCCGAAGGATACCAAAGGGACATTCAAACTCCTAGGTCGAAAATAATCTGACAACGCCATGACTAAAAAAGAAAAAAACGAACATACAGTACACAAAATACAACATAGAAAACTAAAGAATGAGCATCACGAACAGCAACAAAAACTAGAGGTGATCTAAGGGGTTCCGGAAGGGTAACCATTCCTAAATGAATAGATACATTTCTAATACAATATTTTCATATAATGTTCATCAAAATCTAAAAACAGCACTGCAAACATGCGCATGGCGAATTGAAAAAGGAAGAAAACATATATTCTTCGTGTTACGATAAGAAAAACAAAATCACTAATATCAAGGAAAAGAAAAAAATATATATAAAATAAGGCATGATATTACCATGAGAAACGTTATATCAGAGTATAAAAGGGACATCGGTATTATTAACGTTTGATTGAATGATAATAAGCTGAGGTAAATACTTTTAATGTGTGTATAAAGAGAAGTGTGCATTTTTTTTTTCAGAAAATATATGATCGTAATATCTAAAGGTTTTTATAAAACTTTTCAGCAGGTGGTGTTCTGTTAGGTCTAAAAGAAGTTTTACAAGAAATTTGGTTTCATAACAGTCACGGAAAACTGATCTACAGGAGGTGCACAGTAAGATCCAATTAGATTCCAATCACTATAGGGTGATTAATTGATAATCAAAATGCGGATAATAATACTAAAAGCAAAATGATTGGCAAATATGCATACACAATTTGGAAAACTCTTATGAAAGTTCTTATAGTAATAAGATATCAAATTTACGAAAAATACTAAACTCCAACTTTAAAAAAGATAATAAAATTAATTATAGCTATGAAACATATCTACTTTCCGTAAAAACACAGACAATACTTTGTAAATTTCGAATGAGTGACCTCAGTTTATTTATAGAAACTTGTAGACACAGCAAAATCCCTAGATATTTAAGACTATGTATACACTGTGATATATAAGACGACGATTTACATATCGTTTTGTAATGTCAAATTAATGATCAATTAAGAAATTATTTGTTATTGAAAACAAATTTAATAACTTAAATCATATAGATAGATTAAAACAAATGTTTAATCCTGAAATAAAACAGGATACCAACAAATTAGGCTCCTTCTTAAACAAGGCACTAAGAATGAGGGCGGGAGTAATTGAAAATATTTCAATCTGTGTGTATATTTATACCGTAAGAGATACAAAAATAAAACACGATTAATGTGAGATGAAAATGCATCGTTTATTTTTTCATTGTTTGTTATATGTGCATGTTTGTAAGCCATTGTAGCATATGAACAATTAAGAAAATGTTTTTTCTTGAGCATAAATAGAACAACTTAAACCAAATAGATAAAAATAAAACAAATTTGTAATCCTGAAACAAAGCAGGATACCAACAAATGAGGCTCCTAAAAAACGCGTTTTAAATAAAATATTAGTATGTCAAAAAAAGTGTGCCAAAAATACTGTGAATTGAACCGCAATGTTTTCAACAGATAACGGTGCTGCTACATTATTTGAAAGACTATTGTATATAATTGGGAAAATTTCTTTAATAAGATTATGAGGTAGTATATTGTACAGAGTAGAAAAATCTTTGCTGTCAACAAATACAAACTGGAGATCCAATGGATCACAGCGTATGATAGTATTTCATTCTGTTTTTCTTTTTGTTGTTGTTTTGTTTAAACTAGGAATATTCTTAAAATTAGAATACAGATGTTTCAAGTTATAGTTGTTTTGTAAAAACTATATTTTAAGATGTTATGTATAAAATTATTACAAGTTTAGGTGATTAGCATTGGCAGAAACAGGTTAGTATATTGTTAACAATACATTCTGATGTATAAAACAATACGCTATTTCAATTGAAAACTTAGGAGAGTTTTATTGTCCTTTATATTCATTTATGTGTTAATCTTTTATTTGCATATGTTTATTAAAAAAAGCCAAGATATTAAGAATTTTTGATAGCGTTTTAAAACAAATATTTCAGTGTATTCTTGATTTATGTTAACTGCCGTAAAAGCAATTTTTACCAAAATATAACAAGTTTACATTCTTACTTGTTTTTCGTTAATAATTTTGTCACACATCTGGCCATTCGTGTTTTCTTTTGGAATTGTTTCATATTTATAATGATTTTGTCGCTTATTATGTGTTCCGCACGGGGACCTATAGTTGCTTATATCAACGTTTTTTTTTATTCATGTGGATAGTTTCCTGATTGGAAATTATACGTCATGACGTTATCTAGATAAAGTAAATCTGCCTTTTAATTTCTATATTTCTTTATGTTTGCCACTAATTTAGACGTTTATAACGGTTTTTATATACTTGAATATTTACCCGTCAGTCTGTTGTCCTCCTTGCGTAGATCTAGGATATGTAAAATATATGAACGATACAATGACTAATTAAAACCATTTAGTAATATTGATAAGATTGATATATTTAAAAAATTTAAAACCAAATTAATATGTTTATCTTATATATTAGATTTTCCTTTTATTCGAATAACGCAGAATTCATAAAGGCACATAAACGGTAAATACACGTATAAATAGTCTATCTAACACATATGTTCGAAAGTTAGAATTGCAGTCAAAAACATTTTCCGGTTTGATGAAATACAAGACTGTAATCAAGGGAAACATGATTTCAAATAACATGAATAACTACACGTACATTCTTTTCGTTGATAACTTTTGCTCGTTGACATACGCGAATAATCATTGTGTAAATTTAGAGCAAAGGAGAAAAACACTTTCCAGAGTGAACACAATACAAACAATTTGAGCAGACAAATAGTTATCTATAAACGTCAAGGACAAACAGATATGTGTTCTATAGAAGAACAAAACTTTCAAATCCGTAATTTTCCCCTATTAGTCTTAGTTAAATTTGTATTTTTAAAACAATTGTGCAGAATTTATTTTTGTTTCAAATAAAGAAATACTTCGCAACCTTGTAACCTTAAATTTCAAGTTTCCAAAACACAAAATAAAAAAAGAATGGTTCTTTGAAACACCCAAGATATATGTTTATGACTCAGAAATTTTTACTGCAATAATATATAGGATTAATTTCCTGGAACTGTCAAATTCAGACCCTTTTCGTATGCATCCGGATGTGACGTACTGTGATTTCGTGGTATTATACGTATATGTCGATGTGAAATCTTGAGATTACAAACAGTGTTTTCAAAATAATAAAATCGATCATTGAATTAAAACCATTTAGTAATATTGATAAGATTGATATATTTAAAAATTTTAAAACCAAATTAATATGTTTATCTTATATATTAGATTTTCCTTTTATTCGAATAACGCAGAATTCATAAAGGCTTATGAGACGCACCTCATTTATAAAGTGTGAATTTCATGCAGTACTTTTTATTGCATTGTTTTAGGTATTTCAATAAGTTTGTCATTGCCTTAGACAAAAGTGTATTTATTTTGCACTAGTAAGACTTTCCCTACTTCAAAGACGTATATTGATAACTGTTGCAGATATGGAGGTCTATTCAGGTATTATTTTGTATCGAATCGTTTGAGATCGATTACAGTTACTCAGATATGATGTTTTCATTAAAGGTTCTAAATGATAAATAATATTACAAATGCCAAACGATTTATGATTTAACATACTCATTTATATTTGATATTTAACTATATCGCTAATCCCTTTATTTGTACTTACAATATTTTTGTTCTGGTTCTAAACTGCTTAAGTCGTCGCTCTTTACTTCTTTCTGTTTCATTCTTAACTTTTCTGTAACACTGATCATACCGGTGTTCTCTAGTCTCAATAAAGCTGTTGTTGAATATAACATGCATAACATTAAAATACATGCGCTTGCATATAATTTTTCTAGACTACTGATCAATCAAAGATGTAACATCAACCCAAAAATATATCAATGAAAAAATGCATTATTGACAGAATTCAAGTTGTTTCTAAATGGCAGAATATGACATGGAAACTAAAATCTAGACGGTCCTCAATGATTGGCAAACATTAATATTGATAGAAGTATCTATAACCATAAACAGATATTGGACTTATCCGTTTAGAAATGAAAATTGTATACACTTAAGAGGAGAACCAATCAAGGAATTTTGAGTTGTAAATTGTTAAGCCGGCGTTTTGACTTTGCGAAATCAATTTATTAAAATACGAGCTCATTGAGTGGACATTACAATAAAAGTTTATCAAACAGCATGCGTAGTTGAAGCTATGACAAAGCAAGTGATCAAGAAAACGAATAAGCTATAGAATGACAGAAAACAAGAAGATCAATGAATCAGTAAAACAAGTACAAAGAGAAACCAATAGGACAATCATAAATTACAGACCAAACTATGACAAACGAAAACTCAATCATGTGTGCTTAATATACTTAAAAGAGAGTTAGACTTGAGCCCCACCAACACTTATCAAAATTGAAGATACATTCATTCCTTTTAAAAAGACAAACCGTATTCCACTCTTCTTACAACTACTGTTTCTGTTACGTACATAAAATTCCCTTTATATGTTAGGCAAATTGCTTATTGACTTCATTCAGAGCTAATTAAACATAAACGGTAAATACACTTATAAATAGTCTATCTAACACATATGTTCGAAAGTTAGAATTGCAGTCAAAACATTTTCCGGTTTGATGAAATACAAGACTGTAATCAAGGGAAACATGATTTCAAATAACATGAATAACTACACGTACATTCTTTTCGTTGATAACTTTTGCTCGTTGACATACGCGAATAATCATTGTGTAAATTTAGAGCAAAGGAGAAAAACACTTTCCAGAGTGAACACAATACAAACAATTTGAGCAGACAAATAGTTATCTATAAACGTCAAGGACAAACAGATATGTGTTCTATAGAAGAACAAAACTTTCAAATCCGTAATTTTCCCCCTATTAGTCTTAGTTAAATTTGTACTTTTCAAAAAATTGTGCAGAATTTATTTTGTTTCAAATAAAGAAATACTTCGCAAGAGTAAAGTTTTATCCTGTCCAGTATTACAGACAAAATCTCACATAACATTAATAACCATGTAACCTTAAGTTTCAAGTTTCCAAAACACAAAATGAAAAAAAAAGAATGGTGCTTAGAAACACCCAAGATATATGTTTATGACTCAGAATTTTTTTACTGCAATGATATGTAGGATTAATTTCTGGAACTGTCAAATTCAGGGAAATATTTTTTTTCGACCCTTTTCGTATGCATCCGGATGTGACGTACTGTGATTTCGAGGTGTTACACCTATATGTCGATGTGAAATCTTGAGATTACAAACAGTGCTTTCAAAATAATAAAATCGATCATAAAAATATTTAATGAATTAAAAAAAATAATATTGCTATGATAGATCCCCAAACACACACAAAAATAAACATTATTAAAATAAATAAAACCATGAAGAAAGAAATTGAATATTCATTAATTTGTTTTTATATAGTAAGTTATGAGTTATGATATACTATGAGAAGTGTAATATCAAGGTTTTCAAGGGATACTGGCGTTATTAACGTTTGATTAAGTGATAATAAGCTCAAGTAAATAATTTAAATGTGTGTATAAGGAAAATGGGTATTCTTTCAGACAACATATCAACTAATTATATAAAGGTATCAATAAAACATTTTAGCGATGGGTCTTAACCCCTTCACATTCCTAGCAGTACCCTCTTAAATCTTGAATCTTTGAAATTTTCTTTACGTACATCAGTGGCTGAGGTCTTAAATCGGTACTCTATATAACAGCTCTGTAATTTATCGTGCCTTAAACTTTCATCAAATTGTGTTTGATATCGAATCACCTCTAACTGACAAGATGTTCTCCTATGAAAACCGGTTTTTTTATCGTTTTAACACAATATTTCCATGGAGTATGGAAAATATAAAAAAGAAGATGTGGAAAAATTGCCAATGAGACAACTCTTCATAAGAGACCAAATGACACAGAAATTAACAACTATAGGTCACCGTACAGCCTTCAACAATAAGCAAAGCCCATACCGCATAGTCAGCTATAAAAGGCCCCGAAATGACAAATGTAAAACAATTCAAACGAGAAAACTAACGGTCTAATTTATGTACAAAATAATGAACGAAAACAAATATGTTACACAGCAACAAACGACAACCACTGAATTACTTTTGATTTTTGGGGCAATATGACTTTTTATGATTGATGTTCTGATGGGTCTTAAATAAGTTTTGCCCTCAATTGAGATTCATAACAGGCAAGGTATACGGCTGTAAAAAAGTTAGATATCATCAGATTCCAATCACTATAGGGTGATATATTTCATATAGTCAACAAATATAAAACCTGTCAAGTTAAAAATAGGTTTTAAAGAATGTATTGTATGTTCAGGTAAAGGCGCATGTATGTGCCAAAAATACTGTAAATTGAACCGTAATGGCTACAACAGATAATCTCGATAATGTTACTGCTAAATTATTCGAAAATTGGAAAAATTTATCTCTTAAGATTGTACAGACGTACATTGTACAAAGTAGAAAAATCCCAACTTTCATCGAATACACACTTATTATCACAGAGTATAAGAGTTTGTTATTATGTTATTTGTCTTGTTATAACTATACTTGTGAAATTAAAAAATAATGATGTGTTTATATTCAGTTTTGTCTTATTCTTTTATATGCATGTGTATCATCGAATACAGCTGATATATTAACTTAAGTATTGTCATAGTCTTTTTAAATTGAAAACGTTAGGATATCATTGATTAATTGAATTGCAAAAAAAAACAACCTTTTTTTACAGAAATATGACAAGTTGACTCTCGTATTTGTTTTTCGTTCATCATTTTGTCCCAAATCAGGCCTGTCGTTTTTTACGTTGGAATCGTTTCACATTTTGTCATGACTTTGTTGTTTATTGTTGATGGCTGTGTGGTGATCTATAGTTGATTAGATCATCGTTATTTTGACTCGTTTGGATAGTTTCCTGATTGACAATCATACGTCATCTCCCTTTTTATATAAGACTAAACTACCTATACATTTCTTAATTCCTTATGTTTGCCACTAATTCACAAATTTGTAACGGTTCTATTTTCTACTCCAGGACTATATTACCTTAGATTTATGTGGCAAAACCTTTGTAATGAGTTTTTATACTTCTATGAATATGTACCTTTCAAGTTACTGTTCTCCTCCTGTAGACCTAGGATATATAACATATTTATGATACAATGGCTAATTAAAGACCAGTTATTAATATTGATAAGTTTGATATATTTAAAAATATAAAACCGAATTGATATATAGCTTATTCTTTATATGTTACTTTTATTCCAAAAGCTTGGAATCTAGGAAGGCACATAAGACGCACCTCCTTTATAAAGTGCAAATTTCATGTAGTACTTTTTATTGCATTTTTTTAGGTATTTCAATAAGTTTGTCATTGCAATTGGACAAATGTATATTTATTTTTCACTAGCTAGACCTTCCCTGCTTCAAGTACGCATAGTGATAAGTGTAGCAGATGTAACGGTTTATTCATGTAAAATTCTGTATCAAACCGTTCTAAATTAATTTCTGTAATTCAGACAGTTGTTGATATGATATTGGGTTCTATTACGCACTCAGTCTTGTTCCGTTGTTTTGTTGTTGCCTCTAACTTATCATTTGCCATTACTTCAGATAACTGAAATATTAACTTAAGATATTTTCATAGTCTTTTAAAAATGAATACGTTAGGGCATCATTGATTTGTTGAACTGCATAAACAGCCTTTTTTACAAGATATATGACAAGTTATCTCTTGTATTTGTTTCTCATTCATCATTTTGTCCCAAATCAGGCCTGTTTTTTTTTACGTTGGAATTGTGTCATGATTTTGTTGTTTATTGTTGATGGCTGTAAGATGATCTATAGTTGTCTTACATCAACGTTATTTTGACTCGTTTGGATAGTTTCCTGATTGAAAATCATACGTCATCTCCCTTTTTATATAAGGCTAAACTACCTATACATTTCTAAATTCCTTATGTTTGCCCCTAATTAAAAATTTAGAACGGTTCTATTGTATTCACTAGGACTATAACACCTTAGTTTAACATGGCAAAACTTTCGTAATTTTTGTTCGTCAATGCTCTTCAACTTTGTACTTTACTTAGCGTTTTAATTTCTTGATTCTGTCGTTACTGATGAGTCTTTTCTAGACGCAATGCGCGTTTGGCATACACAATTTTAAGCCTTGTATCTATAAAGAGTTTATATACTTCTATGAATATGTACCTATTACAACATCTTCCAATTGATTGTTCTTCTCCTGTAGATCTAGGAAATATAACATATTTATGATACAATGGCTAAATAAAAACCAGTTATTAATATTGATAAGTTTGATATATTTAAAAATATAAAAACCGAATTGATATATAGCTTATTCTTTATATGTTCTTTTATTCCAATAGCTTGGAATCTAGAAAAACACATAAGACGCACCTCCTTTATTAAGTGCAATTTCCATGTAGTACTTTTCATTGCATTGTTTTAGGTATTTCAATAAGTTTTCATTGCAATTGGACAAAAGTATATTTATTTTTCACTAGTTAGACCTTCATTGCTTCAAGTACGCATAGGGATTACTCTAGCAGATGTAATGGTTTATTCATGTAAAATTCTGTATCAAACCGTTCTAAATTAATTTCTGTAATTCAGACAGCTGTTGATATGATATTGGGTTCTACTACGCACTCAGTCTTGTTCCGTTTATTTTGTTGTTGCCTCTAACTTATCATTTGCCATTACTTCATTTAACTGAAATATTAACTTAAGATATTGTCATAGTCTTTTGAAAATGAATACGTTAGGGTATCATTGATTTATTGAACTGCATAAACAGCCTTTTCTACAGAAATATGACAAGTTATCTCTCGTATTTTTTTTCGTTCATCATTTTGTCCCAAATCAGGCCTGTTGTTTTTTACGTTGGAATTGTTTCACATTTTGTCATGATTTTGTTGTTTATTGTTGATGGCTATGTGGTGATCTAACGTTGCTTACATCAACATTATTTTGACTCGTTTGGATAGTTTCCTGATTGACAATCATACGTCATCTCCCTTTTCATATAAGGCTAAACTACCTATACATTTCTAAATTCCTTATGTTTGCCCCTAATTTAATAAGACTATTTACCGGATTTGTAATAACATAAGCAACACGACGGGTGCCACATGTGGAGCAGGATCTGCTTACCCTTCCGGAGCACCTGAGATCACCCCCAGTTTTTGGTGGGGTTCGTGTTGCTTAGTCTTTAGTTTTCTATGTTGTGTCATCTGTACTATTATTTGTCTGTTTGTCTTTTTATTTTTGGCCATGGCGTTGTCAGTTTGTTTTCGATCTATGAGTTTGACTGTCCCTCTGGTATTTTTCGTCCCTCTTTTAAAAATTTAGAACGGTTCTATTGTATTCTCTAGGACTATATTATCTTAGTTTTACATGGCAAAACTTTCGTAATTTTGTTCGTCAATGCTCTTCAACTTCGTACTTTACTTAGCGTTTTAATTTCCTGATTCTGTCGTTACTGATGAGTCTTTTCTAGACGCAATGCGCGTTTGGCATACACAATTTTAAGCCTTGTATCTATAAAGAGTTTATATACTTCTATGAATATGTACCTTTACAACATTTTCCAATTGATTGTTCTTCTCCTGTAGATCTAGGATATATAACATATTTATGATACAATGGCTAATTAAAGACCAGTTATTAATATTGATAAGTTTGATATATTTAAAAATATAAAACCGAATTGATATATAGCTTATTCTTTATATGTTCTTTTATTCCAATAGCTTGGAATCTAGAAAAGCACATAAGACGCCTCTCCTTTTAAAGTGCAATTTTCATGTAGTACTTTTTATTGCATTTTGTTAGGTATTTCAATAAGTTTGTCATTGCAATTGGACAAATGTATATTTATTTTCACTAGTTAGACCTTCCTGCTTCAAGTACGCATAATGATAACTGTAGCAGATGTAATGGCTTATTCATGTAAAATTCTGAATCAAACCGTTTTAAATTAATTTCTGTAATTCAGACAGCTGTTGATATGATAGTGGGTTTTATTACGCACTCAATCTTGTTCCGTTGTTTTGTTGTTGCCTCTAACTTATCATTTGCCATTACTTCAGTTAACTGAAATATTAACTTAATATATTGTCATAGTATTTTAAAAATGAATACGTTAGGGTATCATTGATTTGTTGAACTGCATAAACAGCCTTTTGTACAGAAATATGACAAGTTGTCTCTCGTATTTGTTTTACGTTCATCATTTTGTACAAAATCAGGCCTGTCGTTTTTTACGTTGGAATTGTTTCACATTTTGTTATGATTTTGTTGTTTATTGTTGATGGCTGTGTGGTGGTCTATAGTTGCTTACGTCAACGTTATTTTGACTCGTTTGGATAGTTTCCTGATTGACAATCATACGTCATCTCCCTTTTTATATAAGACTAAACTACCTATACATTTCTTTATTCATTATGTTTGCCACTAATTCACAAATTTATAACGGTTCTATTTGCTACTCGAGGACTATATTACCTTAGATTTATGTGGCAAAACCTTTGTAATGAGTTTTATACTTCTATGAATATGTACCTTTCGATTTACTGTTCTTCTCCTGTAGATCTAGGATATATAACATATTTATGATACAATGGCTAAATAAAGACCAGTTATTAATATTGATAAGTTTGATATATTTAAAAATATAACAACTAAATTGATATATAACTTATTCTTTATATGTTACTTTCATTCCAAAAGCTTGGAATCTAGAAAGGCACATAAGACGCACCTCCTTTATAAAGTGCAAATTTCATGTAGTACTTTTTATCGCATTTTTTTTTAGGTATTTCAATAAGTTTGTCATTGCAATTGGACAAATGTATATTTATTTTTCACTAGTTAGACCTTCCCTGCTTCAAGTACGCATAGTGATAAGTGTAGCAGATGTAATGGTTTATTCATGTAAAATTCTGTATCAAACCGTTCTAAATTAATTTCTGTAATTCAGACAGTTGTTGATATGATATTGGGTTCTATTACGCACTCAGTCTTGTTCCGTTGTTTTGTTGTTGCCTCTAACTTATCATTTGCCATTACTTCAGATAACTGAAATATTAACTTAAGATATTTTCATAGTCTTTTAAAAATGAATACGTTAGGGTATCATTGATTTGTTGAACTGCATAAACAGCCTTTTTTACAGAAATATGACAATTTATCTCTCGTATTTGTTTTCGTTCATCATTTTGTCCAAATCAGGCCTGTCGTTTTCTACGTTGGAATTGTATCATGATTTTGTTGTTTATTCTTGATGGCTGTCAGGTGATCTATAGTTGTCTTACATCAACGTTATTTTGACTCGTTTGGATAGTTTCCTGATTGAAAATCATACGTCATCTCCCTTTTTATATAAGGCTAAACTACCTATACATTTCTAAATTCCTTATGTTTGCCCCTAATTAAAAAAATTTAGAACGGTTCTATTGTATTCTCTAGGACTATAACACCTTAGTTTTACATGGCAAAAGTTTCGTAATTTTTGATCATCAATGCTCTTCAACTTCGTACTTTACTTAGCGTTTTAATTTGTTGATTCTGTCGTCACTGATGAGTCTTTTCTAGATGCAATGCGCGTTTGGCATACACAATTTTAATCCATGTATCTATAAAGAGTTTATATACTTCTATGAATATGTACCTGTTACAACATTTTCCAATTGATTGTTTTCCTCCTGTAGACCTAGGATATATAACATATTTATGATACAATGGCTAAATGAAAAACAGTTATTAATATTGATAAGTTTGATATATTTAAAAATATAACAACTGAATTGATAGTTAGCTTATTCTTTATATGTTACTTTTATTCCAATACCTTGGAATCTAGAAAAGCACATAGGACGCACCTCCTTTATAAAGTGCAATTTTCATGTAGTACTTTTATTGCATTGTTTTAGGTATTTCAATAAGTTTGTCATTGCAATTGGACAAATGTATATTTATTTTTCACTAGTTAGACCTTCCTTCTTCAAGTACGCATAGTGATAACTGTAGCAGATGTAATGGTCTATTCATGTATAATTTTGTATCAAACCTTTCTAAATTAATTTCTGTAATTCAAACAGCTGATGATATGATATTGGGTTCTATTACGCACTCAGTCTTGTTCCCTTGTTTTGTTGTTGCCTCTAACTTATCATTTGCCATTACTTCATCTCTAGATGAATACCACCATTTTCCCCTATTATAGTCTTTGTTAAATTTGCACTTTTCAAATAAAGAAATACTTGGCATTAGTTAAGTTTTATAACATTTTCTTGCATATAAGAAAATAAACATCACTGGAAATTAACCAATCAAATGGTCACCCTTTTTTTTTCCTGTGTTCAACCTTTAGTAACCATGTTACCTCAAGTGTCTAAAATATTCTATAGAAACACAAAGTAAAAGATTAATGGTGCTTTGAAACACCCAAGATATATGTGTATGACTCAGAAATTTGTTACTGCAATGAAATGTAGAATTAATTTCAACTGTCAAATTTAAGGAAATATTTTTTCGACCCTTTTTCGTATGCAACCGGATGTGACGTACTATGATTTTGTGGTATTACACCTCTAGTATGCACATACGGATATTGTGTTATTGACAATATTCAGTTTCACAATTTTGAAAATAATTTCAATTTAAGGAATATAACTCCCTCTTTATTAAGATTTAAATTTTCAAATATGTTTTCCTCGGGAATACATGTGATGATACTCCTAATTTGTCTGCAAAGTATAACTTCAATGCTCGCAGTCTATTGTATAAAACAACATGCTAACAGATCTTACTCTTTATTTTATTTATTGTACATACGTGGCATACTCCACTTGTATTGATTATTGAGTATTTCATCCTTTTCATGCTGTTCCTTTAGGGCTTTAATTATCTTGTCCTTATCGTCACAAAACTGACAGAACGTTTTGGATAGAGGTTCTATGGTTTCAAACGGGACGCCTTCCGATGTTTCTTTTTATATTTGAAATGTTAACTATCCAGCAAATAATGAATTGAAGTTAAGAAAACAAAAGAATAACACTGGTCATGATCAATTTTCCCATGTTTATGTTTTTCAAAAGATAAATCATTCCTCATCAACATTTTGTCTTAAAAATATTTAGTATAAACAGTACATGATATGGCATACGCTATTTTGCTTAAGGAAAGGACACAACTCAAACTAAGATTTTGCTTCTTGCATGTTTTTTTTTTTATTGACAAAACATCAGTCTAAATTTGTGTAATGGGTATCTGCCATATTGATGTGTAAATCACAGCTATTTTTTTATATTATTGACGTCTTGTCCTTATTTTTAATTTTAGTTGGTTTTTTTTCTATACTCTATTTTTGAACATTCACCGACACGGTAAACTGTATCGATCCATCCCATAAACCTTGAAATAAAGGATACAACGGATACAGTTCAGTCTGCCTCATATCTTGACTTACATCTAAAAATGACAATGATTGTCGATTGAAAACAGAACTTTACGACAAAAATGATCTCAGCTATCCAACTATGAACTTTTCATTTCTATGTAGAAACATTCCAGCAGCACCTGCAAACGGAGTATATATCTCCCAGTTTAAACGATGTTCCAGAGCATGTATTTCCTATCATGATTTCCTTGGAAAGGGTGGCTACTCGCAAGGAAGCTACTAAATTAATAGTTCCAAGTGGTGAAATTAAAATCATCCCTTCGTAAATTTTATGGATGCCATCACGAGTTGATTGGCCGTTATCGAAAATCTGTTTCACAGATAACGATGGATATGTTCTAATTGTCGTTACTACAATCCCGCCCGCTTTTCCCCGAATGTGACCTACCGAATTAGACTTATCACCGGGTTTGTACTTACATGAGCAACACGTCGGTTGCCACATGTGGAGCAGGATCTGCTTACCCTTCCAGAGCACCAGAGACCACCCCAGTGTTTGGTGAGGTTCGTGTTGCTCAGCCTTTAGTTTTCTATGTTGTGTTTTGTGTACTATTGTCTTTTTTTCTTTTTAGCCATTGCGTTGTCAGTCTATTTTCGACTTGTGAGTTTGAAAGTCCCTTTGGTATCTTTTGCATCCTTTCTAGTAAACAATTTTAGAACGAATTCTGAAATGGGTTGATTGTTTTTACCTTTTTGTGAGTAAGTATCCAGTTCTGGTCGAAGCTCCATCTCTTTGACACCTCCTGTAGATAAATTTTCATCGGGCGTAGATGAATACTCAGTGGACACTTGTTTTGTATTATTGTCGTCATTCCATTCCTGTGCGAATAAACATTCTACGACTGCAATCTGATCTACAAAACACAATTAGAAATTACACAATACCCTTGTTGAATCAGTTGTGCATTCTACATAAAATACAATGCTCTGTTAGAAAAGATTCAATCAAAATCGTTTCTTCAAGGAATGATATTGTGTGGGTTTTTTTTTTTTTTTGATAATTAAATTAACAATGATAATAATAAAATAAATAACATAATTCTGAATATTAGTAAATGGAAAATGAAATAACCTTTCCAGCATTTCCTGTTTATGGATCTTTTATCTTTAAATAATGTGTTTTGATTACAATGATTAGATACAGGGGAACTGCTAAAGTAATATATCAATCATTTAAGTATGTGTTCATATGACTGACACATACTGATGATACTGTTTTCGCTATTTCAGAGTTTAACGATTTCATGCGCAAAAAGGGAAATGTGATTGCAAAACTAAGTCTTTGAAACTATTGACTGGGAAATAAAATTTACAATAAAATAGCACGAATATTTCTTTTTTTTTTTCAAGTTAAAAAAACACATTGAGATATAATAGTACTATCTATTTAATCAGTTCAAAAGTATATCAGTGAAGCAGATCTTGTCCCATTAGTTAAATGTCACAATCTCATTCTCTTATTATATGTTGATCAACATTAAAATGTCGAATACGATATACAATTGGATTGTTAATTGACATGCATCACCTAAAGTGCCCGACTTATAAAAAAAGAATAATCATTCTACCAAATTTTATATCACGTGTCGGCTTCCTTGCATCTGTTATTTTTACTGCCGTTTGAAATATAGTTTTGTTATCCTGTCTTCGACGGATTATATTTTTCGTTAATGCAGCATATTTAATACATTTTATTTTGAACAAAAGAGTTCATTCAGCCAGACAATGCCAAAATAAAAGGAAAATCATAATCTCTGATAAGCTATAACAACATGATGAGTATTTTAGTCAGAAATGATTTTTAAGATAGTTTTAGTGTGAAGGATTGTCTTGGGACAAATGTTAATAAATGAGTTTTTCTTGATTATTTTGCTGAATACACCGCTAAGAATCAAACACCAATATATTTTGTATAAATTATAACCAGTATTTCCTTTATCTGGATTACGGGGGATACTTACCTTCTGTCAGAGGACTTTCAAACCACAAATTAACAGTAACAGTGTCTTCAATATCTACGTCAATTCCACCCGCAGTTTGTACATTTTAACTAATGTAAGCATGGCTTCTTTAAAAGTTTCTACACTATGTAAAATTCCAGGTGTGGCCTTCAATTCTAAAATGATGCTGTTGACTTTTTTCCCAGTAATTTCTATTGTTTCTGTCACTGCTGCTTCTGGTGAGCTGTCGTTGTTAGTTAAAATTTCTATTTCTGGCGGAAGATTTTCAATAATTTTATTTTCTTTGTCTTCAGTCACGTTTGTTTGATTAACTTTAACAGTAATGTCGACTTTTCTATTATCTGAAATAGAAATTTATAGTGTGTCGCCTTTATGTGCTATTGAAATTTAATGTTATAATTTTTAATTTGAAAATAACAAACTATCTTACTAAGCTGTATTTGTTTAAACTTCGTAATAAACGCAATTGTTCAATGTCTCAAATTTGCTTTGCATAAAATGATACGTTTTTTTTGCCAGTTTATAATGATCTGTAGTGCCCATCGTGGTTTTCGAACATGATATTGTCTATTTTCTAGTTGAAAAAATACTTAGTTTCTCACCGGGCGATTTTGTTGACTTTTCTATTTGCTCTGTGCTCATAACCAGATCCACTCTTTGTTTTACGACATAACCAATGAACATTGTCTTCATTTCTTTCATATCTGTCTTCATTTCTTTTATATCTGTCTTCATTTTCATAACTTCAGCTAGGTCAAAATGAATTAAAAGGTGTATTAGGAACAAACTTGCACTTGATCGATATCGCTGCTGGTTGATTATTAATCCCCGGCGGAATTGTTATCTCACTTTTGTGTGCCTCGGAACTGAAATCATTTTAAAATTACCTTTTGGATTGTTCGTTCTGATATTAAGATATTTTTCAGATACTCAGGTTCCAACTCCTTCAGGCAAAGTAAATCTAAGATGGATTTGGCAATTATTTGTTGACACATTATGGTAATATAGCTCTTTGCATGTTTCCGCACTGACACATCTTTGGCTTTTGAATTATTGACCCAAACACTCCCGATAAAATACATCAAGAAAAGCGATCGGTTGCATACAATTTACTTATCTACTCGGACATAATTTGATAAGCATTTGGAAGGTTATTGCATATTCATCATTGTCAAACCGAGAGAAAAAACGCAGAAAAGACTATACCCGCGCAGATACAAGTATCTAGTTTTTGATTGAGCTAAATCTTACTCCGTTAAGGACATATTCCAATATCAAAGACACATAGATGTCAATTATCAAAATGCTATACGTGTTATTTTGACGAAATAATTTATTTTAATTCATTATAACTCCAGCAGATAGTCTATACTTCAAAATATAAAACTTGCGCGGACCTGTTAGTCGACTTAGTCCTATTTAGAGAATGTATATACAACCTTCTTGGATATTTATTGAAAAGATTTTCTGTGACGTGAGTAAGGAGTTATAAGTTATCTGGTGTTTAGACAAATATGTAGTGTGAATACTAACTGCATGAAAAAGGTGAAAGTCATTTACTTATATATTTCAAATCAAATTAAAGATTTTGCCATTCTGAACATCTACTTCAAAACCTTTAATAACAATACAAACACTTTCAAAGTAATATCAAATATTTTGATTGCTCTACGTTCTACACTTCTGTTCACCATGCTCAGTTTAAAAAATGACATAATCCCATCCAAAAAATAGGTTTCTTTTGTATGCAACCCAACTAAAAACATATCATGGCTATCTGGAAGCCATACATATCAACAGTATAAATTCTAACCATTTTATGAAATTAATATCCTTATCTTAACTGATCAACGTATATTTTATGAAATGTGTACTTGATACTGTAATCAGACTTATTTAACGTTCTGAAGATCACAAGTTGAAGCGATTTTTGTATATTTCTATTCATATTTACCTATCAGTTTTCTTTTCTCTTCCATCTGATCTAGGACATGATAAAAGAGAGATGCAAAAATGACGTATGCATAGTATATTGATATCCTAAATATAATTATTAAGGAATATAACCAAATTTCTATTTATGTTGGATTATGTGGCGTTTCAAACATTTTACTTGTTTTAATCAATATTTTCGTAGTGGTATTTATATCCGGTGATAAATAACATTTTATGTTATACAATGGACAAATGGACATTTTGTAGCTTCGAGAAACATTTCGTGGTAGTCAATGACACATGTTTTGAATAACGACCCACTCAATCAAGTCTGTAAAGTTTTTGAAAATATGATTTCGGTTTCGCCATTCAAATCCAATATTAAACCAATTCCTTGTGAGAACATCAAATTAAAGACATAATGATACGTAATACGAGCCCTGGACTTTTTGTATCGACTAGAATATAGTTAAGATTTAGGCAGGTGCAGTCAATAATTATGATAAATGAATTGAAGAGTTGATAACCCGAAAACTAAACGAATATCTTGTGATCTTAATGTATGTTAAGATATCCTCAATTAAAATTCTATTGAGTCAGTGTGTTTATCGAATTTATGTATTCAAAATTACCATTAAGCATTTTTGGTTCGATAGTTTTTTTTATCACCAACCCTCCATAACGAAAATGCCGATAGGAAATACAAAGTCACGAAAATCGTATCTCGTGACCAGACAGAAGAAAGCCAATATGGAAGTATATTCTTGAACATCGTTCCTTAATCTATATAGTTTGTTTACTTTTTTTTCAAAATCAATTTATGTGATCCTGATCTGGGAGGATTATACATCTTAAAACCGTAAAAGAACAAAATATCGTTTTTATCGTAACTGTTCCCTTTCTCATCCATATCTCAAAAAGAACAACAAAGTTAGCGTCAAACAAAGGAATATATTTGGACAGACGTCTTCTTTGACACAATGTGTTGCTAAAACCTGAGTGAGTTACTTTAATAACATTGTATGTCATGCCTTCAAATTGTTCATAATATGTTTTAACTCTATATTATGCTAAAAAAGGACTAAAAAAGTAAATATGTCTTACTAATTTATTGTTCAGTCGTTTAACAGCTGTTCAGATCAAAAGGACTGTTTCAGACTTAAATTCGTTTACTAGTGATAGTTAGAGATGTAAATCTGCTTAGATAGCTATGCGGAAAAGACACCAGAGGGGAAAACCTTAACCATGTTAACCAGCTACGGTCAGCTTTCCGTGAGGCAGTTCGTATCGCGTATTTTGAATCATACACAGTTTATCAAAGGAAAATTTAAAAAAAAATGTAGGTTATGAATGATGCACATGGCGAAACATTAGGGATGATGAAGAAAAAATGTTATTTTGAAAATAAAATCTCTGATTATCCCGAAAGAAACTACCTAAGCTGTCTATTCGTAAAAGTAGAATGCAAATTAATTTTTTTGAAGGTTGGAGAAGCTAAATGTTTAATGAAATTGTATGAACAAATGATTTAATGTTGTATGTACTTTGCAGTTTGTTTGGAATTTGCCCAAGAAGTCACTTCTGATATTGGCTACTGCATTGTAACTTTTAAGAAGAGTTTTATCGTCAATATATAACGAATACAGTCATTGTTTAAGATAAGAGTTCGTCGAACTTTCTTCTATTAAAATATCAGACATTGTTTGGGACAATTATGTTATCCTTCGTCCAGTAAGGTAAAGCAAGAAAATTTATCATTAAGCGGTTGAAAGCCTCAGTGAACATAAAACATATCATGAATATATCTGATGATGTATTTATTTAGTCTCCATTGACACTGACAATATATCATTCCCTTATAATTTGTTTGGGGGCTTAACGTATTTAATCAAACACACACTAACACACAAACGATTTTGCTTGTGTGTTTGTTTGGTTGCGGAATAAAGTTCTAGTCATGAAGGTATGACAGGTGTTTGGGAATATTTAGGTCTCAAAATACAGATGTTTCCCGATTGTTTATTGGTTAATGTAGCTTTACTCTTATTTCTCAGCTTTAGTCAACTGTAAAAGAGTACCTACATGTGTCTATTCCATCGATTGTATTGTATGAACATTAGAATCAATCTACTAGAAATGTAAAGCTTTGTTGGTGAAATAAAGCTCACTTATGTTCTACACAGGGCTGTGACTTTCGTTAAGGCCATTACTATGGCAAGCAGGAGTATATAAGAATTGTTACTTGTAAAGTTAATATCATGAGATTGAGACTTACATTCGTGTATGTAATCCTGCAATCCTCCATATCTTTGATCACTATTTCTTAATTGATTGATTGATTAATTTTTGTTTTAACATTGCAAATATAACGTGTATGTTCTGGACGACTTCTGTAATTAAGAGTTAGAATAGTCCATCTAACGGTAATTGAGATGATTAGTGCAGATCCATCTTTTAAATTGGAAGGATGTAAAATTTATTGTAACATGAGGAATATTGCCTCAATTATAAACAAGACATCCTTAAATAGCCATGGATAGTTAGCGTTAGAACTGCAGATAAGAAAGGCTTTGTGTAAATATAATATGTTACAATATATAGATATGGGTTATAAAATCGATACAGCATAATTCAAGCTACCTTCGTTGAGTTCCACAGTATGCTTCCTTGTTTCATTTTGCTGTTCAATTAGTTTGTCCTCCAAGCGTCCTCGGGACTGAATCACCGTTTGACAAACTCTATGTTCACTCTCTTGCAAAGATAAAATGCTATAGAAATGTATTACAAATACAGATCGACATTTTTAAGAGTTAGTGTCCTTTTCTCTATTGATAATAAATAAGTAAGTGTATTCATAAATAAACGGATTAGCAATCTTGTAAGCTGCTGTCGCTCTCTAACACATACACATTCATACGCACGTATCGATTATGGGAACCAACTGTGCTCCTCGTCGTTGCTTCTTGTTTATTTATTCATAAAAGCCTGACTTCATATAGTGGATTCTTGTGAAGACTAAAATGAAGCTGGCATCATACTTCAACTCCACATTCCGCTTTATTGATGATGTCTTCTAACTAAATATTTTAAAGTTTGGTGAATATACTGAAGGCTTCTATCACATCGCACTTAAAATAAGGGATACCACAGATACAGTAAAATCTGCTTCATATCTTAATTAACATCAATATTTGACAAAACTTACAACAAAAGAGATGAGTTCAGCTTCCCTATTGTAAATTTTCATTTTCTATACACATCAATCCCTGCAGTGCCTACCTATAGAGTATATACCTCCCAAATGATGCGATATTCTAAAGCTTGCATTTCTTATTATGTTTGCCTTGATATAGTGTTGCTCTTTTACACGGAAAAGATCAAACCGAAGGTCTCAGGGTTTAAATTTAGAGTCATCCCTTCGAACGTTGTACAGAAACCATCACAAGCTTAACCGCTATGAAATATTTGTTTCACAGATGACAATTTATATGTTGTCTAAGCCACTACTCCGTCCTGACTTCACTGAATGCAATCTTCCTATTGATATTTTTTCTCAGTTTGTAATCATGCTCAAGACCTTACCTGTCAGCTTTGTATCAATTGCATGGCGTTGGTCTTCGCTGTGAAGCCTTGTATAGCTACTCTCTTGTGCCACTGTGTTTTGAATTTCTTCTGTACATCTTGTCGCGAGTACTTGGTGATGTTTCGCAATGTTTTCTACAAAAACCAACATGATAATTTGTTAAATTCAAACTGATTTATAAAGGCAACATAAGTTAACCGATGTTAAAATCTCATAAATCGGTGATTAATAAAGGTGACTAAAACAGATACATTCCATATCAGTCAATTATTGAAACAAATTTGCAGTATAGTATGATCAATAATGCATAATAAAATTTAATCAATACGAATAAGATTTGTTTATTGAACTGATAAATCTTTGTTTAATCCCCCCGTTAAGTATTTCAATTGTTATAAGCGACTTATATTCTGTTGTATAGCACATCTTTTACAGAACAGAGGTTGAAATTTCGGACACCTTGTTTCATTGCTTAACAAACTTGGGCGGATTGAATAGGACAAAAACCAACCACACCAATTTCATAAATTATTGTATTTGCTGCTGTTATCATTTATAAGTTATGTTGAGTATGCAGTTTATGTCAAAACAGTCATGGCTTTGAAATTTTAAACATGATTGATGCTATTTATAATGTTGCTGTACCTGTATCTCAACATATGTGAAAAATTAATGTGTATCGCGGAATTAATCTTGTTTTGGTGTCCAGTGCTAGTTGCCCTTCCTTGAATGAACAGAACATTATCACACTGGCACTGAATTATTTATTGGTGGGCCTGTTGAATACTTGATTTTTGAAATAAAAAAAAAGCCTTGTCAAATTCAGCAAATCAAGAATTTTTGTTGTTTTTATTTAAAACCATGAGCATTTATCTAATTAAATCTAGGCAGAGAATTTAAGTGTATATCATAGGTGTTACTTTATGGCTTAAAGCTGACATTTTAAAGGGAAATAATATAAAACCAAGAGTTCCAAGTGGTGAAGTTGAAGAAATCATTCCTTCGAAAACTTTACGGACGTCTTCACAAGTTGGTTGACCGCTATGGAATACAGACAGATATGTTTGTCAATTGTAGTAACCACAATCCAGTATTTTTTCTCCGAATGTGACCTACCGAATTAGACTTATTATCATTAGTTCAATCAAAACGTAAAACATCATAGCCACCAATTTAAAAACAACGTCAAAAAGACAAACTACAATAACAAATCATTACACAAAAACGAAAGATTCAGCAACATGAACCCAAACAAAAACCCATTGGATGCCCGTCGATTTTCAAGGCAAATGAAAATGTAGTGATCAGTCACATTCGATGATGTTATAATCGAGACAAAAAAGACGAGATATTTAATACAACAAATGGAACATATATTGTGGTAACTGCGAACAAGATATTCCATAACGATCAAATAATCCATGATGACGTCCGTAAAACGTTCGACGGAATGACTTCAACTTGAAACTTAAAACCCTTAATGCAATATCTGCTTTGCACAAACAACCCTTGTTCAATGAAAATCATCGAGGGAAACGTAAGTCCTGAGATATCGTATCAAATAGTAGATATATTCAGCATATGTAGGCGCTGGTATGATGTTGCTACTTATTAAATTGAAAATTCGCTATAAGAAGAAAAGCTAAACTATTATTTAATCGTAAGTTATTTGTCAACATATCCTCACTCTTAATGTCTCTAGATGTTAGTCAAGATATGTTGTAGACTTAATTGTATCTGTGTTTCTCTTATTTAATGTTCATTTTGATAGCCACAGTCAATATAGTCACACACTTTTGAAATATTCAGTGTAAGGATATCATCTTTATTACGGAAAGTGAAGTTATGTGATAATGTCAGCTTCTTTATTTTTTATGAGTATAAGTTATGCCTCAATAATTCAATTGTGGATGTAACAAATCTTCTGATTGGCTGAAAGTTGTTTGTTTATCAGCTCATAGACATAGTTTTGTCATGTGACCGTGACGTAATCAACGTTGGTTTTTTTTTGCATGATTCACTCCTTAAAATTTGAATTATACTACAAAAAATACTCAAATGAAGATGGTAAAATATATATATATAATTACTATATAGAATAAATAAAGGAGGCTACTAAGAAAATGATAAAGAAAAGACTCTAACTTTTAAAAAAATGTGTAGTTGAATCTATTAAATATTGCAAGAGTGAAATTCTTATATGATTAAAATTGATGACTAACGTCAATCGGTCAATAGTACACCCATATTTAGGACGAATATATATTAAATGTTATATGCTTTACAAGGGCGTCGATCGTTGTGTCCAAGATTTAGTCCATT
The DNA here is from genome assembly GCA_017311375.1 of Mytilus coruscus. Classification (NCBI taxonomy): domain Eukaryota; kingdom Metazoa; phylum Mollusca; class Bivalvia; order Mytilida; family Mytilidae; genus Mytilus; species Mytilus coruscus. The sequence goes on along the minus strand of JAASAO010001672.1, from coordinate 23,289 downwards.
GATCTACATTTGTACGGAGATACATAGGAGAAAAAAGTAAAATAACAACAACAAAAAACTCCAAGGAAAATTCAAAACGGAAAGTCCCTTATCAAATGGGAAAATTTAAAGCTCAAACACACCGAACAAACAGTTATGTTCCTGGCTCGGTACAGGCATTTCCTTATGTAGAAAATGGTGGATTAAACCTGGTTTTATAGTTAGCTTAACCTCTCACTTGTATGACAGTCGCATAAATTTTCATTATATTGACAATGATGTGTGAAAAAAACAAACAGACATAATAGGTAAAAATGTCAAAAATAGGGGTACAGTAGTCAACATTGTGTGATCATTTTTAATCACTACAAAAACAAGCAAATATGACAACAAAGACAAACAAAAAGACATATAGACAAAGCTCATTAGCAAAAATGAAAGACAAAAATTTACCACAGCTAAGATTATATCTCTGGTTGATGGCTGGTGTATTTAAATCGATTTTGTGATATTCAACTATATAAAACATGGACCTTGTATTTTTTCTCCATTTCTCAGTTTCTTTTGTGATTAAGAATGTTAGTAAATAATCTTAGATATTTTACCTATACAAACAGTAGTTTATACGCAATGATCCGTCTTTATTTATAGAACTATCTACTGTTATCCTAAGGTAGTAAAGATAAGAACAGGAAGACATTAAGTGTGAATATGGCTACCAAAGTCTTAACCTCAAATAAATGAGGAAAACAATTCTGTCATTTGGTCTATGGTGGAGAGATCACACTTTCTTATTTTTATATTCCATACCAGAAGTGTATATTTGACATATTTCTCATAACCATTCTCAATTTTATATAACATATAAATACCAAAGAACAAAGGTTCTATTTTACCACCTTTTACGTGGATACATGTTATCGTATACTAGTATTTCTCAGGTATGGTGGAGTTCAGCGCTCACAGTCATGTTTAACCCTGCTTATATTACAGTGGTTGTTGGTTTATTGTTTTATCATAAATAGTGGAGTTTGTTTTTTTCTCGTTTCTCAAGTGCAGCTTCTACTTATAGTGTAAAACTTCATCGGTGTCTGATAAAAAAAATAATGAGCCTAAGAGTTTTGTCAAACCGTCTCATAATTTTTCTCAAAAATTTCCTCGGAAAGTACCAAGACCTAATACAAGTAGATAAATATTTAGTGTCTACTTCACAAATAATACAAGATGGTCTTAATTTCAAAGTGTTGAAGTTGTGTTTATATATTTTTTATTCTTGTTTTCCGTTATTATATAAAAACAGGGACACGAAGTATGATTGCCAATGAGACAACTATCCATCAAAGTTCAAATAAAGTTGATGTAAGCAATTATAGGCTACCGTATGGCTTTCCCTAATGAGAAAATCCATATCATGTAGTCGGCTATAAAAGGCCCCGACATGAAAAACATGAAACAGTTCAATTGAGAAAACTAACGGTCAAATCTATAACATAACAATTAACAAAACACAAACTTGACTGACATGAACCAATGACAATCACTGAACTACAGGTTCCTCACTTGGGACAGGAACATAAAGAAAGTGGCGGGGTAAAACATGTTTGTAAGCTCTTACCACTCAGTGGACAGTGGACAGTGGTGTAACGTACATCACATTGACAACACAAGAGCAAGCTATAAAAATCAGTTAAAAAAGGCTTAACTCATCAGATCGATATAAAACTGAAACACGACTGGATGTGGCAGGGTAGTTATCCATCCTTCATCCCTAACAACAAAAAGGACAATAAATACAGAACTGAGAGTACTCGCAGTTACTGACAGCTAGTTCAAACCCAATAACAACTAATGAAAAAAAAAAACATGTGTCTAAGACTAAAATATCAATCAGTACACATACAATGTATGTTTCTTTTGGTCGTGTGACTTTTGACGCGACTGAGTATTTATACATCCCGCCATCGGGTTATTTTACTTTTTAACTTTGGGCTTTCCTGGAGCACGTAGGTCCTGAGGGGCGATTCGGACACAAATGGATTTTACAGTGCTGTTTCAATTTTGTTTATTCTGTTTTGTTTGCAGCTTTTAGTCACTTGTGTTGTATATTTACACAGCTCTTGTTTCTGGGTCCCAATTATGGTCACATTAACCTATTGTGTCTGTTTGGAGTACTCATCCAATTTTGTCAATATATCGGAACAATAAGCAGCTGACTTATAAGTGGGAGGTTTATCTAGCTATAAAACTAGGTTAAACCAACCATTTTCTTTGAAAATTGCCTGTACCAAGTCAGGAATATGGCAGTTGTTTGTCACGTGTTCAGTCGATCGACAGCGTTCGATTTTGTCAGTTTTTAGGGACTTCCCCTTTTGAATTTGCCTTAGAGTTCGGTATTTTTTATTCTATTACACATTTTGTCATTCGGGTTCTTCGATAGCTTACCATACGGTATTGACTGACTCAGTGTGGAGGGCCGTACGGTGACATATCCTAATCTAAATCGACGTTGTTTGATCTCTGGTTTATAGTTGTATTATTGGGAAATAACCACTTCTCTGTATTATTGAATAAATTAAGTAACTCAAAACAACCTCATCAATTACGTGCATCTATAGCCTTTTCCAGATTTATCTTCATCAAGATCGCTGTAACCAAAATATTTGAACATCCAGGATGTATAATACCAAAACACATGAATATATTACCAAAACTAAAGGAACCTTACAAATAGCCAAATTCACCTAAATTCACTTTTGATTAAGGTGGGAAATATAATGATTTGCCAGAGTTTGGTTACTTATCTTCTTTTGGACTTTTTCCTCATGGCTCACTAGATGGTTTGCTAACAACCGACTTACAGTACCTTGTTTGGTATTTATTTTTATTGTATGGCATATAAGCGTTTTATTTGCTTATTAGTTAGTCATCAATATGAACATGTTAGATTTCCATCCTTTCAAACATTCCTATAACATCATTAACGGAAGCAATTATATTGCACCAGATGAGCATTTCGTCGATTAATGTTTTTTCAGTTATGCTGCAGGTCAATACAGTTGAAAGTTCAAAACCTAATACAAACGTTGAATGATAGATTCTGCGACTAACCTATATAAATATAGGAAGTCTTTATTTAGATTCATAATAGTTACAAACTACAAAACACAAGATCCATAAGCTCTTCTAAACTGTCTGAATTATTGGAGTCCATTTTTCATTCGTCCCTTTTATATCATTATGCTATCTTGAAACCGCTCTGTTTACCTTAACGGATTAGTTTCTTTTACTCCTTCGTTAATGCGATATATTACTTCCATATTCGCCAATTTACAAACTTCATTTGAGTATATTTTGTTGTTTAATTTAGAATTTTGATCCATTTGATACTAGCGCTTAGCAATTTGATTTTTTTTATCACAGAAACAAATAAGACGTTTTTGTTTTATAAATCACCTTTTCCGGAGTTAAATTTTGTCAAACATCGGAAAGAATACTGTTTTTGCCTAATATACCTGATAAAACAAATTGCAAAATGACACATTTGAATAAGGAAGACTATGAATTAAAAAACAAATCGTTCATTCTATTAATGATATTCGCTAAAAATATAAAAAATTTAATCCAAATTACGTTGTTCGTGTTTGTTTGATGATTTATCACAGACGAAAAACAAAAACACTTCGGCAATCCTTTTTCCTATTCTTAATTGCAGTATAAAAACCGGAAACGAATGCAATATTTTTATTCGTTTTGCGTTTTGTTCGATTTAAACGAACGAACGCAAATATTCACGGAAACTAGAGGTTTGCAATCTTCAGAAAAATCACAATTATGTGATTTGTAAAACAAAACCAGAAAATCGATCAAAACCAATAATATGCACATAAGCTGTGTCTCTGAAATAACTAGCAGCAGGTACGCACGTTAACATAATTTGAAAGCTAACTGAAATAAATGTTGAACGCATATATACCAATGGAAATAATTAGTTTACTTTTAACTTCAACCCAGTAGCCAGTGCATCGGTGCAGGCATACAAATACGGATATTGTTAGATTGCAATTTGCTGTTATCAAGGACTATGTCTCCCTTATGCAGATCTCTGGTTCCTTGTCAGGATTAGACTTTACTTTATGTCCTTTGGTTTGATCAGCTCTTCTTTATTTGATTTTTGGATTTTCAAATATTTCGATCTGAGCATCACTAAAGAGACATTAATTGTCGAGATGCGTACAAGTAAAAACAAATTACAGAAAGACTTAACCTGACTCAATTATTTATGTTTAGTCTTTAATATTCTGTTAACATCTAAATTGGTTTTATAGTGAACAAGGCACTAGTTGCTTGGCGGATTGAACCCTCGGGTATTAACTGTTCATCAGCATTGGTACCAATTCAAGTGAAATTCGAAATCAAAGGATACAATATTGGTGTACTTCAATAACCTATTTCATGTCCGCCCTTGAGTATCAAGCTAAACATATAAAGCGTTTAAGCACGACCATCAAAAGGATTAAGATGAACTGCCAAAGAGCAATCGTGCCTAACGGAGTTGAAACTGTAGTTTTTAGTACAATGAAAAATCCAAAATGCAAATTATCGAAAAATACCGAAACAGTCTACTGGGGGAAAATACCCTCGGGTAATGACAGTCCAACATAGGTATGAAAACGGGTTTCAATAATGATTGTGTTTCTCATAACAGATATGTTATTGTCCAACGTGAAAAAACTGAAAGTTTCTGCTAATTACTATAACATATACATTGTTTGGTTACATGTTATTGCATTGAAAACGATGGCAAACTGAAAAAAATACCACTTTATAAACTAAATGCGTCCAAATTGCTTGTTTGTATTAATCGTCATCAGGCACTCTCAAAGCTTAATATTTGGAAAGCCATGAATGTAAAAGATCCTTAACAGGAAAAACTGTTTTCTTACGACACATTTTTAATTGAGCCACAATATTTTTATCTGAAGTTCATCAGTTAAAAACCTCGTGACAAGTATGTAGTAATACAAACACACACATGTATATACACAGTACCAATGTCCTGCCCCGTTAATGAACATAGAATAGGATGCGTTCTATCATATACGTCAATATCACTTTGGAGAAAAATATTTATTAAATGATACATCTTGGTTTTATATAAATAAAAAAGAAGCAGACACCTGATTTTTTTAAAGAATATTTGAGTTGGTAGACTTTCTTGATGTTCTTAAAACTGAAATAATAATTTCTGACATACATCTTTATCATCAACATACTGTTACATTCATCAATCAAAGATCAACTAAAATATCATCAATGATAGTAACTATTACTTTGCAATAATATCAAAACTTAAGACTTCGTTAAACTTAACCCAACTATTCATATTTCAAATTGAACTGTTCCTACAACTTCAATTCCATGAATTCCATTCAGATAAAAACAAATAAAGTAAAGATATAAGTTTTGTTATACATTTGATCATTTATTTTGTTAGATAATTGGAAATCAATATCACTTATTAATTTTCTTGATCAGAACGTTCCTCAATACTGTACAAATTTAAATGTGTACTTAGGTCAACTTAGCTCAGTTATAAAACATCGAAGAACCTGAAATAAATGGTATTTATAATATTTTCTGAATAGAGAGAGACAAAACTGGACTGTTGTCCAAACTTAAACAATATGGAATTTCTGAAGACAGATAAATGCAGGTGTCCCGCAGGGCTAAATTTTAGGTCCCCTACTTTTTCTAATCTTTATCAACGACATAGTAACTGATATTAAGCAACTTTCAAATTTATTGCTGACGACACAAGAATTTATTTGACAGTAGACACCCCTGAAAATACTGCTGAAATTCTTAATAGAGATCTGAACAAAATTCATATGTGGTCCTCTGAGTGGCTTGTAAACTTTAATTCACAAAAAAAAGAAACCATGATTATTTCAAGAAAATCAATAAAACCTAGTCATCCGATTTTAAAAATGAATGTCAATGATCTTCAAGAGGTTGCTACTCATAAACACTTAGGTATTATTTTTTTCAAATAATGGGTTATGGAATATTCACATTGAATATATAGTTAAACGAGCATACAATAGAATATATCCATAGGAAGATGCGTTTTATTCTCAATAGGTTCACTTTAGAAAAAATGTATTTTTCATATATTCGGGATGTCATTTGGGACAACCAAACACAATATTTGATTAATAAAGTGGTAAATGTTCAAATTGAAGCTATGAGAATTGTAACGTATGGGAATAAACTAACTTCGATACAGATGCTTTATGAGGAAACAGGTTGGGAAACACTTTCAGAAAGAAGGGAAAAACACAAGCTCACTATGTTTTATGAAATAGTGGATAAGGAAACTCCAGATTATTTACAAAAAAATGGTACCAAATCAAAAAGTAAATTTAAATAACCATTTCACTCGACAGACTCAAAATACTTCGGAAAAACGTACAAGAACTAACCTCTATTCCGATTTTTCCTTCCTTCGTCTATTAAATTGTGGAATAAGTTACCAGATCAAAAGAGAAATTCTACGTCTTTACTTATTTTTAAAAGTCGTATAAAAACCCAAATAATAAATGCCCAAATGTTTACTACACTGGTACAAGAATGGGTCAAATATTACATGCCAGGTTAAAGATGAATTGTAGTTCTTTAAATGAACATTTGTTCAAACGAAATCTAGTAGATTCTTCAAACTGCTCGTGTGGTCTAATCGAGTCTACAGCTCATTTTGTATTGCATTGTACAAAATATGACGCATTGCGTAATGACATTGTTTTCTCAATTAATTATCCAGTCATACTGAACACAAACCTACTTTTATTTGGATCACAAGCACTTACTTTAAACCAAAACAAGGATATTTTGGAAAAGTACAAAATTCTTACTAAAGTGTAAGAGATTTACAAGTTAAACTGTTATTCATTATTTTGAAAAGTTGCATTCCATCTGGACATATGTGTAGTATTTAACAAAATTGAGAATGGGAGGTGTATTTTCTTTTCTTATTTTTTATACTTTTTTTTTTTTTTTATTTGTTGTATTTTCATTGTTTGCATTATTTTCAAATTATATATATAAACATATTTTCCCTCCTTTCTTTGTTATGTAGTTACTTATTTATTCTTGCTCGATATCATTGTAACATTTCATGCTATATTTATGTAATCGTTAATTGGAGCTGGTATTTCAAGGAAACGGATTAATATAAGCTATTTACAGCTTGTTTTCGAATCCTATTATTATTGTGTATTTTTGTATGATGACATATATTTGTAAATGATGACGAATAAATATGTTTAAACTGAGGGGACTGACATAATGGTCTATGATAAACATACTGAATACATTTGTGTCCGTTGTAAAATTCTGTCAATAATTGTCCAGCAAACATCAGTCAAAGTACTTTGTAATTGGGGGAGAACAAAACTTGTTTTTTTTTGCATGCATAATAAAATTTTTAAAAGAAGTTTGTACTCAACCATCAGTTTACCAAAGGTATATTTAATCAACGTTACTTTGATATTCAATGATATACTGATGTAATTTTTGGCAAGAGATACCAACAGTATCGTCTTTACAAAACGGGGGTATCAATGCATTCGTAGTTCATGATTTTAAAAATATGTGATAACAAGTGTTTGCCAAGTTTTCAGTTATTTATGCTAAGAAAAAACCCCGATACGTGTTCTCCATCCAAGAGAATTAAAAGAAACTTACTTTGTACACATAACAAAATTTAATTTGATTTTCAACATTAAAAATATTATAACATGTTATCTTTTCAATTGAGGATGTGGTAGAATTGTAAGCACAAACTAATGATCTTTGTATCATTACTAGTATCTTTATTTGACAAATGTTCACAATAATGTGCTATGCAGTTGGAGTATGTATAGCAAGACATTAAAAATAGCTCTCTCGTCTTTATTAGTTCATGCGATCACCTTAGTGTTTGTTTGTTAGCTTGAACGGTGACCTTTAACAATGTTTAAATCAATTTATGAGATTTTAACACCTTTAAACTACTGTTGCCTTAATTTCTTTATATAAACTACCTTGTAAGTCTTGAATGATTATTCACAATCTTTCTAGCAAATATGAAACAGATTTAACATAAATGTTATACACAACCGATTAGATTAATGCTGATTTCTATTAAAATTTTATTTATGAGAAAAAAACAAACTGCAAGCATTGGTTATTTCTACGTACCTGTTATTTCCTGAACTTTGTCATTTATGTATAATTTTGTCTTGTCATATGTATCGTTGATGCAGTTTTTGAGTCCCACAGTTTCTTCCTTCACAAGATGTTTAATACCATCATTTCTAGATTGAACTTCCTTTAATTGATAATAAGATTTATAAAATGAAAAAAAATATCTTTTTGATGCAAGCCATGTTAATACATTTTTACACATTCAACATGATATATACATTAACAATTTGTCAGTAACCAGAACTGAGTATAAGTTAAAATTTAAAAAAATGTCATTAGCATCAATATTTTCTCAAATCACTTTTGCAATCCTGGTACCTTTTATAACTATTGTTCCCGATTTAAGTATTATAATTGTACTTTTGTATATATTAAACTAATTATGCTGTTGTCTTATAATCATCACAGCTTTATCTATACCTATTTCAATCTGTGAATAACTTAAAATTTACAGTGCTCATATCGCAAATAAGATCACTATTTAGAGCGTTTTCTGTCCTTTAGGTTTATTTTGGTTGCTCTTTTCGACATGTATACTTTAAATCTATTATTCATATAAATAGTACGCTTTATAATACAACTTCTTTTTGTTAATAAGAAATATAAAAAAAAAGAAGCGGAAAAAATTAAGGGAAAATCAAAATCGACAGATAAAGAACATCAAATTATAATTATTTCTTTTACTTCACAAGCTAAAGCGTAAAGATATTTCGATAAAAGAAGTAAAATTAAACAAAAATCGCGGAAACCTACCAGCTTCAATTCACGAGTTATTTTTTCCGATTCGGTGTACATCTCATTGATAATTCTTTCGGACTCTATCTCGTTTACTTTGTATTTTTTTAGGGTCGCTATTTGTAATGTCACCATTTTCTTGTATCGATAAGGCTCAGCAAACAACAAAATATCATTCTCTAAAGAAAGCCAAACATTTTCAAGTTCAGTTATTGAGTAACAGTGTGTTGATTCCGGGTGGCAGATGTAACTTCTGATTGTCATTATGGTTTGTAGTGATTGCTTTTCTTGCTGCGATAACGTATTGCTGTTCCACAAAAAGAAATTGAGATCACTTAAATCTAATTCATCGGTTGAAACACCAGCTTTAACTTCAAATCTGTCCAAACAGTGATGTGTATCTAATTCAGCTGTTTTGTTGTACACTTTCTGAAATATTTTCTTGTCCATATATCCATTTACATTACAGTTGACGTGTGGGCTTCTTGAACAACATGGCTTATTTCTATTTTTCTCAAACTGGTGGTAGAACTGATGTTTAACATTATCCAAATACTGTTCAAATGTGATTGCGTTATTATTAAGCACTTTACGCTCAAAAGTGCTGCGCAAAACATCAGCTCCTGTATCAACTAAGCATTTAAATATTTTTAAATGATCATCAGACCTATCATCTCCATGATCATCTGGTAAACTTCGAAAAAGAAAATATAAGTTAGTTAACATAATATATGTCATCTTCTATTGGTCGACATTTACATTTAATTAAAGATGCTTCATTTCAGCATTTGACTGTGTGTATTTATATACACATGAACAGGTGTTTTTTTTCACTCACAGTTGAGAAATCATTTCCTAGATATATATAAAGGTTAAATGTCTTAGGAAGCAAAATACACTTAAATGATCAATTGTCAGCAAATAATGTTCATTTTTTCCAGTAAAAGTGTAACATAATTAAATTCGGCTTTTAGCTATTCTGATGAAGATAAGTTTAGAAAAGCCCTTCACACGCATGAAATTTGTATAGTGTTGTTTTCATGTTTGTAGATTACCGAAAGTTAAAGTAAATGCACTATTTGATTTGAAAAATGTGTTTCTAAGGCATTCATTTCTATTAGAAAGCGAATGGCAATTGAGGCCACGTTGACCTTCCGGTATATTTTATACTGGTGGTCATTTTGCTATTACAGTTTCTCTTATGTGTCATAGTTTTCACAACAAAACATAAATGAGGGTTAATCAAAAGCCATACCAGTCATTAAATGCAAATAATTCTTACAAGGAGTTGTCTTAAATTTTCAGTCAAAGTAGAGAGTAAATTTGTTTGACATTTCTGACGTATCTTCATTGGATACATTCAAAACAAAATTTGCCATGGATGTTTGTGGTCCAATTGGACCAGTTATTGCATAGAAAATTTTAAAATTTAATAGTCAACGATTGACGGACTATGACAAACGCCAAGTCATGAGAAACCCCACCTTGCCAAAAATGAACTACCAATTATGTAGTTCCATTATGATCCCGGAGGGCGAATGTTTTGTTTTGTTTTTTTGTTTTTGTTTTTTTTGGTTTTTGGTTTTTTTGTTTTTTTCTTCATGAATCAACGTTTATCCATTGTATCTTCATCTTAAACTATTGTGTTAATTTCTTTTCAAAATTAAAGCCTTTTCTTAATTAGTAATGTAAGTGAGTTTAAATAACCACGTTATCATGTACAGCGATGCATTTAAAAATCTAAGTTCTCAATTAATTACAACAAATAAAAGAGAAATACAAATTTAACATAACGCGTCTGTCTTTATATTATCAGGCATCTGAATATTATCCGTAATATACAGAATAAGACATGTTCGATCTTATTTCTATGTCTATATAATATATCATACTCTAAATTTTGTATGTAAGCATGAAACCTATGCAGGTTTGTTTTAAGAATTTAGGAAAATTTAGTTTTGTTTAAGAAAAAACATGCCAAACAAGAAGCACCTTAATAAGGTTTTATTACCCTCAATGCAGTTGTTATCCATTTGTTTTATGTGTTTGAGCTTTTGATTTTGCCATTTGCTTAGGGACTTTCCGCTTAGAATTTTCCTCGGAGTTCGGTATTTTGTTATTTTACTTTTTCAGGTAAAAGAAAAAAAATATTTAACAAGATTCAGACTGTAAAATTAGATAACCTAATTATCTCGATTTGATAAATCTGATAATCATGTAAGGATGTAAAATCGGTTTTATATATCTTTACTTTATTATAATTGCTGTTGTCATGTCAGAAAAAAGGAAATTTTTAAACAGTTAAAATTTAAAAAGTAGAGGTTATTTCGTAAAGTGTGGTTCAAACTGGTTGAGTATTGTTCAGACCATTGGTCGAGTATGGTTCAGACTGAAAACATAGGTCGAGAACTGGTCAAGTATTGCATGTTTTGGTCGAGTACAGGTCGAGAATGGGTTAAGACTGTTTCAGACTGGTCGAGAAATAGTTCATACTATTTTCAAATGCAAAGATAAGGGTCAAGTACAAATCAGTACAGTCGAATATGGTTAAGATTGAGGTCGAGTAATATCGAGTAAAATTTAGACCAATTCAGACTGGTCTAGTAAAATCAGTACAGTCGATTACAGATATTGGCCAATTAAGACTTTTACTGGTTTGTAGTGTATAAGGCTACTGAGACTGCAGAAATGTGTGCACTGTTTGTTTTGTTGCCATTTCTAGATTGTTTTCACGACTGGGGTAACAAAATGAATTGCATAGTAAATTTTGAATGTGTTCATTGTATGCAGCATTTCGACCTCTGACTTGGCTTTTTCGTCTGTTTATCATAGAAAGGTGGAATTATGTTCAATGTGTATTCAAGTGTCAATAAGAAGGGCATATTACAAATATAAACATTCACTTTAATTTGGTTTTGCCCAGGATTTATGCAGGTGGGGTGACTACGGGTGCTATTACCTCTAATTTGTACTGAAGATTTTCACCACAACCTCCTATGTATAAGTTCTACATTTTATGGAACGGCAGTAAAGATATTTTTGCTGGTTCTCCATACAGTTTTGTCATAAACTGCTAATTCAAAATTATGGAATGCTTAACAATGTATATAACTGGTGAGTGCACCCTCCCGTATATTACTATTAAGGTTCTAAGCACTAAATGAGACCAGTTCATTGCTATACTTTATCTTTATAGTTGTAAACTGGTATCCTACATGTAGATATGAAATGCAAGGTAACATCATAAACTGTCAAAAGCAGTAAACAGGGTCTCCACGTAATAGCAGAATAAAGAAGGATTCAACATAACATAGACTGTTAGAGGGCAATTTAAGATTTTTGTCTCGACTTGACAAAGGTCAAAAGGTTGGTGAAGGCTTGCGGTTTCTCGAGGTGGCGTCAATAATGTATCAGTTAATTGAATGTCAATCTATGTGGAACTGCTTGTGGTAGTTTAATGATATTTGGTATGCAGTTGTATAAAAATTGGCACATATCATTGCCATGGAGATAAATTGGCTAGCAACCCCCATTCATTGTTTAATGAATTTGAAATTATTTTATTAGTTTCATATGTATTAGTTTGTGGTTCAGTCAGTTTAAAGGGTACAACTAGTGGTAAGTCAATGATAATTGGCATGCAGATGTAAGCATTGGCACATCTCATGGAGATTATTTTGATCCACCTCCTCAGTCATGATCTATTGATTTTGAATGTTTTGGATAGTTTACTTGTTAAAGTTTGTAATTTGATCAGTTCAATATGAACTACTTATGTTTAAGTCAATAATGTTTGATATGCAGCTGTTTTGCATTTGCAAATCTCATTTCAATGGGATTACTATATGGCCCACCTCCTCATTATTGGTGATTGACTTTGATACTTTTCATGGATAACAAGTGAAAATGTGTGTTTATGTTTGTTGAAAGGGAATCACTTATGATATGGCAATAGTATTTGGTATACAGTTTTATGGGAATTGACATTTCCACAGAAGTCATTTGACCCTGAACCTTCAATCATGGTTCATTGACTTAATATTATGCATTGTTTACATTTAAAGAAATTGTCATGTTTAATTCAACGTTTGCATTATATTATCTGTATTACAAAAGGTAAGATATAGCTCTGTTTCAGCAGTTTATTATTTCTATTTGAACTAACAAAACAATTTGCCAGATCCAAATATTTATTAACCAGAAAACTGCTGTTAAACTACAATATATTTCTAGGTGTTTAATCCATTTTGTCGAGCCTGCGACTTTTGTCGCAGAAAGCTCGACATAGGGATAGTGATCCGGCGGCGGCGTTAGCTTACTTCTTAAAAGCTTTATATTTTAGAAGGTGGAAGATCTGGATGCTTCATACTTTGCATATGGATGCTTCTTGTTACGAAGTTTCCGTCAGTTACATGTCCAATGTCCTTGACCTCATTTTCATGGTTCAGTGACTACTTGAAAAAAAATAAGATTTTTGTAATGTTAAATTCTCTCTTATTATAAGTATAGGATAACTATATTTGGTATGTGCGTACCTTGCAAGGTCCTCATGCCCTTCAGACAGTTTTCACTTGATCTCGACCTCATTTCATGGATCAGTGAATAAGGTTAAGTTTTGGTGGTCAAGTCCATATCTCAGATACTATAAGCAATAGGTCTAGTATATTCGGTGTATGGAAGGACTGTAAGGTGTACATGTCCAACTGGCAGGTGTCACCTGACCTTGACCTCATTTTCATGGTTCAGTGGTTATAGTTACGTTTTGTGTTTTGGTCTGTTTTTCTTATACTGTATGCAATAGGTCTACTATATTTGGTGCATGGAATGATTGTAAGGTGTACATGTCTAGCTGGCAGGTGTCATCTGAACTTGACCTCATTTTCATGGTTCAGTGGTTAAAGTTAAGTTTCTGAGTTTTGGTCTTTTTTCTAATGCTATATGCAAAAGTTCAACTATATTTGGTGTATGGAAATATTTTATGATCTATATGTCAGTCACGCAGGTTTTATTTGACCTTGACCTCATTTTCAAGGTTCATTGCTCAGTGTTAAGTTTTTGTGTTTTGGTCTGTTTTTCTTAAACTATAAGCAATAGGTCAGCTATATTTGTTGTATGGAAGAATTGTTAGCTGCACATGCCTGCCTAGCATGGTTCATCTGACCTTGACCTCATTTTCATGGTTCCTTGGTCAATGTTTAGTTTACTTGGTTAATTTTAAGTTTATGTGACAGTTGTAATAAAGCTTTATATTTAGGACTATCAACATAATATCAATGATTAGTAAAGAAGGCGAGACATTTCAGCGTGTGCACTCTTGTTTTAAACCATATGTACTACCCACTGAAGAGACCCAAGTACAAATGATCATTATTTTATATTCATGTTAAGCGACGAAACTCACAAGGCTTAGCAGACTAAGAAATGTATCTGAGGTTGTTTATGAATTGTTTGTTGTATAATTCGTAGCTAGTGCCCTTTTAAATATGAAGTCAAATAGTGAAATAATAATTCGCTTTTGGATATACGTTTTAGTATATAAATCAAATATGAGAATTTGAATCAAATCGGGGAACATGACAGCAAATGCCCCTTTAACGGTTTTTTATTTTATATTCATGTAAAGGGACGAATCTTACAAGGCTTAGCAGACTAAGAAATGTATCTGAGGTTGTTGAACATTACTCATGTTACTATCGTTTGGTAAAATGTGTTAAAAAAACAACACCGATTTGTTTTTAATCAACAGTTACAACTTCCTTCTTTCATTATTTAACTCGTAGCTAGTGCCCCTTTAAATATGACCTTTTTTTGTTCAAACATTAATGAAAGTCAAATAGTGAAATAATAATTCGCTTTGGGATATACGTTTTAGTATGTTATAAATCGATTTTCATATAAAACTAGATCTGCCATTCTTTTAACTTGAACTATAAAATTCTGCAGTTCCTTTTTCATTTCAAACTAAGTAAAAGTATCTTTTAACATTTCACAATTTATCTAATTAAACTTCTAGAAATAAAAACAAAATCATGAACATGTAAAATGGATTTACCCTGTTATTACACAATACGTAAAATTAGAAAAATGCAAATACCATTTACATATTGTCTACCAAGCCTTGAGGGTCTAGGCACACAACATGTTCAAAGATGGCACTAAAATGAAACAAGAGTGGATTATTGTGTAAGGCATTGCCATCAATTCGACCCCATCTTCTTCGGTTAACCCAATTAGAAAAAAAAAAAACACATTTAAACCAAAGTATGCACTATTGCTACTAATGTGGTGAACACCATTCTAAACAAACATTGTAGATAAGCACAAAATTCAAATGAAAAATATCTAAAAAAGGACAAATATATAAAAATACTTTTCTTATACATATCGTGCAAACTTCAGTATGAAAGTCACAAAGTACCATGAATCATACCGAACAATTACTATCCACACTGATATGTATCAGCACTTGTTATTTACCAAAGACAATGTAAAACACGAAACTGTATAAGCTTGACTGCATATTTTCATACAATTTCTATGGCATTATGCATTAGTTGCAATTTCTTTAACCGAAAGTAAAAATATAATTATAAATTTTGATCAACTGTTTTTCGGTACAATTAGGCAAAACATCATGAACACATTACCTGATTTTATGAATGTTCACTTTGTATTTGTATACACATCGTAGGCATTATAATGATTATCAAATTTGTCAACAAGCCACCAAGAGATCAAATAACCGGAAATGTTTAAAGCGCAAGTGTCAATTTTAGTAGGTGAACAGGTAAGATAATTTAAATTGATATTTTAGAATAATTTTAAATTTCCGTTACACGGAGAGTAGTTTATATTTGAGAGTAACTCAAAATAATCCACACGTAGAAAATCTTGTCAGCATCATGCTAGTTGCCGATCTAATCTACATAAGACTCATCAGTGGCACTGCAATTAAAGTTAAGACTGTTGGAAGGCCAAATCAAATACGAATTTGAAGAAACCAAATGTTTCTTAAAACTGCAGTAATCTAGATAAAACAAAGGCTAAAGTAGTGTGTCGATGGTCAAATCTCATAAATCGATTTCGCTTTGATTGAGACAAATCAAAGTGATAACATTTTTTTTAACTAATCGGACGGAGCTTACATTTTAAATTGCATAAGTACATATAGATTCCGTCACTGCAACAAGTGTGTTACGATAATTCTCCACTCGAGACAGTTAAATTTTAAAATTTAAAGCGCGAGGCTTGCCGAGCTTTTAAATAATTTAAATTTAACTGTTGAGAGTGGATAAATATCGTAAATACACGACTTATAGTGGTGGAATCTGTTTCTTTAATGATTTTATCCTTCCTTTTCAAAGATGTTTAGAAAGTTGTGTTCTTTTTATGTGACGTCATCAGGCATTGTTGCCTTTGTTTAGGATGTCACAATAGCAAATTCAGACTAATCAAGAAAATTAACGTCATAATTAAATTTCGACCAATCATTTGCTGAGAACAGATATTTTACTAGTGATGAGAAATATTTTCTCACACTGCTCGAGAAATGTGAAAATAGCTAAAAATTAGAGAAAGTCTATTTCAAGACGGTAGCGATAAGGATGATTGCCGTTACAATCGTTATTATTGATTTCTGATCATCTATCAAACCTTTCCAATTGTGAGATGAATATAAAATGTGCCTCATTAAAACGTTATTAAATATAAAAAAACAACAAATTAGACCTTTTCCCCTAACATTTAATATGGATTTAGCACAGGACAATGCTTTTACAGAAAACTCTTCACGCTATTCAAAACAAAAAAAATCGATAATCTTGAAGTAAATTCATATCCCCATCTTTTCATTTTTTTGGTTTTTGATTTTGTGTTTGTATTTTTGATTACTCAGGTTGTTCGCTTTTCTTGTTTTCACTTTTTGTCAGATATTCCGATTCCTCGAGTTTTATCCATGTAGTGCTAATATGAATTTTGGCCGCTAACCCCTATTTTTCGTTTCATAATTTTATTACACAAAGTTAAAATCGTTAGTTTTGAAAATGTCATACAATTCTTGTTATTTTTCATATTTTTAAAAGAAAAATGTATCAATGTTGAATGTCTGAACAATCTAGAGAGAATCTTTACTCGCCAAATTTTCAATTGATTACATCTCAAAACAAACACACTAACTTGTCATATTTCTTTCATTTTAAGTTCCGTTATTTATATAGTATCAATTCATTACAATCTACAAAAGCTTGTTGTTTTAAACAAGTTAAAACAGAGGTGCAAACATCCTTATGACAATATGACATTTTTTGTCACGTTTTTATACTCGGTTTTTCAAGAAAATGAACGACTGTGTGTGTCACACTATTTGCTTTGCGAATACACAAAGTGTTTACATATTCAAGCTGGATCGATGACCATAGCTGGACAATTCGTGTGTGAGTTTATCCCAAAACAACTGTCTAAAGATGGACGGACATATTATAAAGGAACCGATTAAGCACCGCCTAGTCAATTGAAAAACAGAAACAGGTTAATCGTTCATGCCAGTGGGAGAAAACCCTCAGTGTTTCGTATAATAAAACATGTTCAGTGTATTACATTGTACCTGGCAATTGCACAACATGATAAAGATCGACGTTAATAATCAACGCCTTATAGTCTTTAATCAAATACAGCGTTTATACGATCAAAGAGCAAATTTAAAATGTAAAAAAGATATCGTTCATTAGATTACCACAACACTTTTTGACAGAGATCGACAGATCGATCAAGTTTCACTACAATGGTTAGGAAATACATGACTACCTTTCTCATTAAGGGAACGATATAAGGTTAGCGAAGTCATAATTGCTCAATAAAACTGGACACAATCGGGTCAGACGACTTTTCTGGAATATAAAGATCTACGACCATGAACACATATTGATGGTGAGTTGAGACACAGATACCGCATCGTTTAACCGATTCATGATGGTGACCGTAAAACTTACGTAGTGACGATATCAGTCGTCATAACTCTGTTGTAACATTTTTTTGTGAAAAGGGCAAACCACTGTTACGAACAATGCAATAATCACTGTGCGTACAACACATGTTTCTTGCGTAGATTTCGTCGGGTACACCCGATACCAAAAATTAAAAACAAAAATACCCAACTCCGAGGAAAATTCAAAACGGAACATCCCTAGTCAAATTAAATGGCAAAATCAAAACTCAAACACATCAAACGAATGGATAACAACTGTTATATTCCTGACTTGGTACATGCATTTTCTTATGTAGAAAATGGTGGATTAAACCTGGTTTTACATGTTTTATAGCTAAAAGTTTGGAAAACCAACATATAAAATTACACGTTCATGCAGTAAAATGGGAGGCTCTTGAGAGCTCGAACAACTGACAAGGGAAACTGTGCCAACTTTTAAATTTCTGTTTTCCTTTGTGAGGAGTATATTTTCTAGACTAATAACTTATTTTCGAATACACAGCTTTCTGGGAGCATTCAAGTTAAAGCAAGGGAAAATATCATATCATATCCTTCGCAAAATCAAAGACAAATGAAATGACTTGTAAATCTCAATTTTCAAGTTTGTTTCGATTTTACTTTTAACTGTTTCTGTCTGCTCATTCATATTACCAATGAATTATCTGAAAAATCAAAAGTTCAACAGTTTCAGTCAAACACAAGAACTCAAATGGGAGAATTTACCTCTCTTGTCTACATAAGAAAATTCCTGTACCAAGTCAGGAATATGACACTTATCCATTCGTTTGATGTGTTTGAGCTTTTGATTCTGCCATTTGATTAGGGACTTTGTTATAATATTGTAATTATAATATTTGTTTATCTTGGCCCAATTTGTTTTGTCTGGCCCTATAGTTGTTTACAAAATATTCTTATAACAGTGCAGTTTATAAATCACTGGAACAATACTGATGGAATGAAACTTTCTACTTTGACTTACATAATAGTTCTGGAATGATCATAATCTACGATACGCAATTCCAACGTCTATCGTATTCTAGAAATTTCCGTTCTACACTTTTCTAAGAGTTTCACTTCTACAGTGTTCTAGAGATTTCCGTGACAACTATATATATAGAGACACTAAAGTTAAACTTTCACACTTAGACATTGGATTCTCAAGTTCTCTGCAGTTGTTGAGATGACACTTTTATTTACGAACAACCTCATACTAGATTGTAGCCTATTGAATGTTATATTCTGTTTGGATTCCAGAGAAGAATTTCCGGAAAAGAAAAGACAAAAGATCGGACATATATTTTGACAGTTAATTTCACATTTCTATTTGTGTAATACTTCTTGTAGACTTGTGAATAATAAATCTTGTTAAATTTTATCATTAATTTGTGTCTTTTGTTGGCTACAATTTAAAGATGATTCTGGCCGTAACACTTTCCATTTTAAATTTTCCTCGGAGTTCGTTATTTTGTGATTTTCCTTTTGAGATCATAAGTGAAAATTCCAATTTGTCAAAAATCATTGCAAGAGTTGTTACTCCGATTAGAAGTCATCAGATGATTTCGACGTTATTAGCATTTTGTAGATATTGTATTTGTTGTCAATTATACGAGTTACAGAATAAAAGAATAACCATAAATTGTCTAGAAATATAATTCTTACTTGAACTCTAAAAAGAAAGAGATGCTTGTCAATGCCTCTTATTCTATCTGTTTCTCAGCCTTATACAAATATTTTTATTATATTTCGAGAAAATTTATAGATTAAAACCCAAATAATCAAAGTCAAATATCTGAAAGCCAATGGTGTACAAGAACCAAAACAGTTGAAGAGTAATATGACCCAAAATGACCTAAACAAATCCTTCTAAGGTGACTTTGTCTGATGGAGTTGACACCTGTTTCCTTAAAATTTCTAAAAATCTAGTTATACTATATGTATTATATACGTTCTCGTGTGAACAAGACATGTGCTCTATAAAATATTACTGTCAGTTACAGTATTCAGGTGTGCTCAAGACTGGGAGTTTAAAAAAACAATTTATACAAGCATTTAAAAGCACACTAAGTTCGGTTAAACAGAAAAGCTAAACTTTATATGATGTTCAACACATTCTGAGGATACTGCATAAATAATTTTGAATACTATGACATCAGTTGTTTTACCTGAAAGTTAAATGTCAAACACTACAAACCAGTAAAAGTCTGTAATGGCCTATACCTATACTCGAATGTACTGATGCACTCGACCAATACTTGACCTATTTTTCAGTCTAAATCATACTCGACCAAAGGTCTGAACAATACTCGACCAGTCTGAACCATACTGGACCAAATAACCACTGCTCTTGTAATTTTCATTATTGAAATAGTTTTCTTTTGAACTAACATGACAACAGCCGCTATAAAATAAAGATATATATGTAATAAAAATTTTTGTTTGCCATGTGTTGTTTTTTTAAACAAAACTTGGTGTTCCTAAATTCCTCAATAAAAACTACATAGGTTTCATCAAGGATTTGTATAGTACGACTATACAAATCCTTGGTTTCATGGTTACATAGAACTATAGTTATATAACTCTCCATTTAATGAGGCAACAACAGCCAACAAAATCACTGACATTGTTTTACCTTACATCAGAAATATATCTATTCTTATTATAATTTGGGAAATATATATATTTTAATAAACAGCTGCGCCATGAGAGCATGATACGCCTGTCACATTTTCAAAGAATAAAGTTCAATTACTTCTCAATGTCATATAAGAAATTTACGAAAATCAAAAGGAGCTTACATCAATAGATATAAACAATTAACCAAAGTTTCATGACAATTGCTGAAAGCATTTTGAGTTATTGTCCTAAAACTGGAAAATCCCCTTTTTAATGAATAAAACCCCATAACTCAGGAATGTAAAATCTAAAATTTATAAAATTCTAAAAGAAGCTTACATCAATAGATATTAACAATTCCCCAAAGTTTCATGAGGATTAATGAAAGCATTTTTGAGTTATTGTTGGAAAACTGGAAAATCCTCTTTTTAATGAATAAAACCCCATAACTCGGAAACGTAAAATCTAAAATTTATAAAAATCGAAAGGGAGCTCATGTCAATAAATATAAACAATTCACCAAAATTTCTTGCAGGTTGGTGAAAGCATTCTTGAGTTATTGTCTGAAAACTAGAAAATCCCCTTTTCTTAATGAATAAAACCCCATAACTCGAAACGTAAAATCTAAAATTTATAAAAAGGAAAGGAAATCACGTCAATAGATATGAACAATTCACCAAAGTTTTATGCAAATTGGTTAAAGCGTTTTTGAGTTAATGTCTGACATGTTGACGACGGACGGACAGACGGACAACGGTATACCATAATACGTCCGTAAACAGGCCTATAAAAGGGATACAAATTAAAGAAATGAAAAAAAATCTTCTGATTAGGGGTAGACTATAAAGTAATACATCCTTCTTGGGGCACACTGATTAAAAGATCACACCTGGTCAGAAAGTAATAAATTTTAAATAACATCATTGAAAATTACAACATCCTCACCTGTAAAACTTAAATCACAAGGCCTTTTGAATTCAATAGATAAGTAATACACGAGTTTGAGAAAATAGGGTTTTCTTTTACTTGTAAAACACACCTGTACTAAGGTGATTTAACCTTATTAAAGTGCTTCTTGTATGCCAAATCTTTAATTTTGACAACACTTTTTAAATTAAATTAAATTAAATATCTTCTGCAACTTTGGAATCGTTTCCTTTTTAAAAGGTTATTAAGGATTGCTATGAAAGTTTTATTATTATTATATTAAATTCTTGGTTTTTAAAACAAAGGTGTCGATGTTAACATTTATTAAGTTGCTTTATATACTATTTTTATATATATCTTGATAAAAAAAATGAATAACATTAAATTTTAAGTTGTTTGAATAATGGTTGAAAGTTCTAGTATTTTGATGGAATGTAGGACAGAAAGTCACAGGACAAAAAGTCACAATTCAGTTTTGAGATTATTTTTCTTTGAATAAGAAAACACTTCTTTATAAAAAACATTTTGTATTTTTCTTCAACTATTATATATAAAACAACTTTGTCATTAAAATTTATTTAATAAATTTCAATAATGATCAAATAATTGTTCAGAAAACAAATTGTCAAAGAGTAATGGCACATAAATGGATTCATGGTACCAAGAAATACATCCTTTGCATGCTTAAAATTCAATAATGTTTAATCTATCAAGGCATGTGAGCTATTTCCTATACTGTAAAATGAATAAATGAAATAAAAGAATATAGTCATGATCTTTCTCTTATATATTCATATAATTGTCAACAAATTATTTGTGACTTTTGTCCTGTGACTTTCTGTCCTGTGATTTTCTGCCCTGTGACTTTCTGTCCATTTACCTTTTGATGTACATGAAGCAATGTGAACATGATATCATGTATATTAAAATTCATTTAACGAAAACTTAATTTATCACTTGATATTTTTTAATCCAATCAGAAATTACCTCCTTTCATCATCTTGTTTTATTTTTATTCTAAATGTGATATACATTGTATGGTTGAGTATGGTTCAGACAAGGTAGAGTATGGTTCAGCCTAGGTCGAGAATGGTTAGGCCATGTCAAGTATGGTTCAGACTAGGTCGCGAAAGGTTTTGACCATGTCGATATGGTTCAGACTCGTATAAACTGGTTGAGTAAAGGTCGAGTACAAGTTCAGACTGTTAAGTATTGTTCAGACTACAGTCGAGTAATATCAAGTAAAATTTCAGAACAATTCAGACTGGTCGAGTAAAAAAGTACAGTCGAGTACAGATATAGGCCATTTCAGACTTTTACTGGTTTGTAGTGAAATGTATAAATCGAAGCATGCCAGTTCTGAAACAAACAGGCTACAAGGAATCCCAAGGTAGACCCACCAAGACTAATATTATCTTTTCCTTCACCAGGATCCTCACCCACCCAGTAGTAATAACATAAATGTACAATACATATTTAAGATTTTTAGCTTACGTATCTAGTAGTTGACAATAATACTTTACTCTGATGCATACAGAAACAATAATACATATATAGCAATATAGTATTTATTTAGATCTAATACACATCAAGTTAAGCTTCTCAAACATTATAAATAAAACAACAATAAAGATAGCAAAATCATTCATCAGTCTAAAACTGGTCATTATCTTATATAAAAAAATTTGGCTGTGCGTTTATAGAAAAAGATGCAGGGCATTTTTGTACATAAGAATTTAGAAACTAACAAATATACTAGTATCTATTAAATGTTGATGCTTAGAAAACCTGGAATGAAAATAGATACT
>JAASAO010001347.1:0-49600 GCA_017311375.1 Mytilus coruscus | reverse complement strand
CTTGTCCAATTCTACGCGGATTATTAATCCGTAAATTCGAACTTGTCGTGAAATAAGGCGAATCTGTTTCCATCAGCAATCTATGATTCGGCACTTGTCGTACTGCTTGGAGTTGGTCCGAATGAAAATCTTTAATTTTTAAAGAAAAGCTGAAGAAAGTGTTTGGAAATGCTCGTCTCCACGAGTCTATCATTTCCTTGCTACCATGGTAACAGTGTAGATGAACTTTCTGCTCCGGTTCACAATGTGTCTGCATTATTTCCAATGCCCTAGTGTAAACCTCTCCTGACATTGTTTCATGCACCTGTCCTCTCAAGTGTAATATCTCTGGCTTGTTTGGTCTTGCCAGTGACAGCAACCTGTCAAATACTTTTTCATTGGCAACCCAAGTTACCGGATTGGTAGTCCTATCCAGACCTATTTCTCCTAACGCGGATACCCGCATATCCGATAGGGATTCCTGCAAAGCACCAAACTGCTCATTGGTGAAATACGGTGCAGCTTTTGGATGTAATCCAATGGCCACTTTCCACTTTGCCAAGTCTGGCAACACTGTGGGATATGTATCTGGGTCACAGTAGACAAGAACACCACAACAACATCTACTGGAATTTCTGGTGGCGGAATCAGAGGCTGTTTTAGGAATTCCTCTACTGATAAACTTAAGGAACCTCTTAAAAGAATGCTAGCCCTATCCAGGTGGAAATGACTGTCGAAAGCTTGTGAAACAAGTGTTACCTTCTGAATACACTGTATGTCATTGTTGTTACCATCTGATGTAGGAATTACCTGCACAACAGGGTGTACGTCCGTTTTGCGAATCTTGACGATTGTGAACGGGAAGAATCCCGGGATTGTCTTTTTTATTAAGTATTTCTCTGGCGTCTATAGGTTTGCCACCAAGCTGGTTCTGCAAGTTACTAAGGGTCTTCACCACAGTTGAAACTGTCGGAGGTTTGCTTTCACGGGCCCTGCCCGATTGAGTAATTATATTCCGTCCCTTAGTTGGACGACTGCTTTTATAAGATTTAGGCAATGTTATGTTTACCGACGTCTCTGCCTTTCTCTTCACTGGAGACTGCTGTCTTGGTGGTAACACATATCCAGTTCCAATTCTGCGGAATTCTGCCCTTCTTCCTGGAGATAACTGTGAAAGCAGTGTTATTAAGATACGCCACTGCATTAACACTGCTGGCGAATTTACAGGGTACATTGTATATATATCTTCTGCTGGTGGGTACCAGTTCATCACCGCAGTTAAATTCCTCATTTGGTCCTGGCATCTTTGCATCATCGTGCAGTTTCGGGGCAGGATATTATTACTGTTGATGTAACGCACCAAATCATATACTGTGGCACGTGGACCGACAATCCACCAAGCCAATTTCTGGATGGCTTCTCCCCTAAGTTTTTGGAAACTTGGCTCTTTCTCAAATTGATCCAATGGAAGGTCTTTAAAAATATATGGCAAAAATTGAAAACAACACGTTTAATAATTTCATGCGTCCGAAGCGCTTTTCTGGATTTACCTTCATCAGGAACGCGCAATGCCAAACATTTGAAATCCGAGGATGTATAAGTACCGAAACAGTTGAAGAGCTATGTGATAAAAATACCTAAAAAAATAGCCAAATTCATCTAAGGTCAACTTTGCCTGAGGGAGTTGAAACCTTAGTTTCTTTATAATTTAAAATTTATAAACGGACAATTATAGAAAAGTTTGTTATAAATCATGTCAGTACCGAAGTACTGACTACTGAGCTGATGATACCCTCGGGGACTGATAGTCCACCAGCAGAGGTATCGACCCAGTGATGTAAAAATTGAAAACAACACGTTTAATAATTTCATGCGTCCGAAGCGCTTTTCTGGATTTACCTTCATCAGGAACGCTCAATGCCAAACATTTGAAATCCGAGGGATGTATAAGGCAAGTGGTACAGCCAGCAGTGGTGTTTTAACTTCTTTGTCGATTCTCCACATGTCAATATCGGGCAAGTAGAGTGTTTGTTGCCATCGTAGTATTTTTTAACATCTGGCTGCTTGACATCCTGCTCCTGAATTGGTGCTTTTACTTCTGGCACTTGAACCTGAGTCCCTTCTGCTTCTGGCACCTTGACGGATCTGTTGCCAGAACCGTCAGTGCATATCACCATGTCTGTTTTTTTTCTCTTTTATGAGAATAACACGAGACGAATCACGTTCTTCTTCCACTCGGACAGTAGGCGAATCACTTTCTTCTTCCACTTGGACAGTAGGTGAATCACTTTCTTCTTCCACTTGGACAGTAGGCTCTTGTGCATGTGGAACTTGAATGTCTGTCCAATCTATATAATTTATGTCATGTAGATCAAGAACATCATCTGGACTTTCTGCAGGTTCTTTCTTGACCTCTGGTTCGTGACTTTCACGTACATCTCCCCGCTGTTCCCCCGGGGGAAAAGGCAATGGTGTACCTTCATATGCCTCTGAAGGTGTGGGCCAACTGTTCTCATCATCCTTACTTGGCCTTTTACTCATGATTAATCAATCCAAAATACACAATCTGAAAAACACAATAAAAACTAATTATAACATATGCTAAATATATACATCATACTACTGGTATATTGCCTTAAAATATAAATTTACCTTGCGGTGCCAGATCTAAACTTTACCATAGTGTCCGCCAGCTCTGGTGTCAAATCTACACAAGCTCCATGGTACCACTCATGACAAAAATAACACTGTATCATAAACAGTCCATCATCTGGTTTTCTGCATAAACAGTACAAGTCTGGGTTGGTCGCCGCGGTCACATCTTCACCGTCCTGTAACCGGTGCTGGCACTGTTTTAACCAGGGTGGTACTTCTCTGTCTTTACATGGCTTTAAACGGTCATGATTTATTGTCAGTACAGTTTTTGTAATTTTATCTTGTATACATACGAAGATAATTTTGCACATACAAGTCCGGGACCTTTCCAAGGTGGGTCCAATTTCTTCGCTCTGCCTTTAATTATTGCTGTGTCTAAAACATAAACTAAATCTATTTCATATTCTCTTTCCAGAATACGTACATCATAATCACGTTTCATGGTATTCTGAGTAGTTTTTAGCGTATTGCGCGCTATTTCATGTGCAGATGTTATGGCATCGCGGAGTCTTATCACAAAAGTCATACTCATTTTGTGACTCATCTGTTTTAGCACCAGGTATGCTGTACAATAAATCAACAGGCTGGTTAACCTCTCTCCCAAGCATCAGCATGTTTGGCGTAAAACCAGTACTTCTGTTAACTGACGATCGAACAGCTCCTGCCAACTGTGCCAAATGTTCATCCCAATTGTCTTGTTGTTTAGACACGAAGCAACCGACGGCGTCCATTAAGGTTCTGTTGCAACGTTCTGCTTGTCCATTTGATGATGGTCTGTACGGAGTAGTTCTCGCTTTGTGCATTTGTAAGATTTCACAGATGGATTTGAAAAGCTTGCTTTCAAAATTGCGTCCTTGGTCTGTAAAACCTGAAATTGGAATCCAAAACGAGAAAAAACTAGTTCACTGCAGCTCTTGCCGTATACTCTGCGGTTTGTGCTGGTAACGGAATACATTCCATCCATTTGGAAAACTGGTCAACCATAACTAATACATGGGCATTCCCAAATTTCGTCTCTGGCAGTGGTCCTAGAAAATCTAAGTGGACTCGCTACATTGGTGCACCTGCATGAAACTGGGTAAGAGGACATTTAGCCTTTCTGTGCGGCTTCTTGTGTAAATTACATGTACTGCATGTTTTGATATAGTCTTATTTTTGTGTCATACCATACCATTAATATTTCGCCTTAATTCTCAATGTGGTCCTATTCATACCTTGATGACCTGCAGCAGGAATATCATGACATAATGATATCACTTGTTCAACAAGATCTCTTGGTACCACAAGTCTTGGTGTTTTATCCTTCTTGTCCAAATTTCTCAATATACCATTATCATCTAGGTAAAACATATCCTTGTTTATCCAACATTTCTTAGCTATTGGACTGCATCTGAATATTGTAGCTTCTGATGGTTCTGTTTTGTCCCTAAACCATACCAGTATTAACTCCAACTCTGGGTCTTTGGACTGATAATCTTGTAATTGTTCTGGTGAATAAGCACTAGCTTCTATACCTGTCTCAGTAATGGCATTTACATTTGGGAGGTCCAAATATGTCGCGTAAACTGACATATCAAGTGGTGTAGTGACTATTTCAACTGAACTGTGACAAACATGTTGGTTCTGGCTTACTGTATCTTGATTTGTACTGTCAAATACTTGTTGCTGGACCTGAGATGTACCTAAATTCTCATTCACGTGACTAGTCACGTTCTGGTCCCCATCTTGTGGTATTGAACTGTCTTGTCTAACATTGTCCTCTATAATCACATATGTATGTTGTGCAATGTCCTGTTTCAGTAAATTGTCATCAGAAATAGAAGAACTCGGTAGTACTGTATGTGGTCCTATAGTTTCATAACTTTTACAGTCCTGATGTGAAGCTAAAGGAATAACGTTATCTACGTCTTATTGAAAATCAAGCCAACTTTATACAAATATATATATATAAATTTATACAGATTTTTAACAAGATTGCAAGACTCCAAAACTTAACATTGAATAACTGCTAAATTTTGAATGAAAATGAACATCAAATTGTATGGTTTAAGCCATGGCAAGACTTATTATAATTAGAATGAATAATTTTATGTCTGAGATAATCATAATAATGCAACCAATTGTTTTACTTATTAGCCACATTTAAATGTTTGTATATTTTTATTTTTGTAGAGTCTCAACATCATTATGTCATTTAGTGATGATGATGGTGAAAAGAATCTTTCGATACATTAATTGATCAATTTATCAGTGGGTAGGTTTTTGTCTTGAAGTTTAACTTTTATAAGAAATGAAATCACAAATGAATTTGTTTTTCTGCATGTTTATATTATCCTTACACATTATTTTGTAATGGACATTAAATTTACAAGTTAACATGCTAATTGTAGATTAAAACAGTTTGAAATCATTTTGTATTCATCAGTCAGGGGTGCCTCAGGGTTTTGTTTTGGGTCTATTACTTTTTTAACCACTATAAAACACAATAAAGCCATTAGCTCATAAACCATTGAACATTCAAAGTTTGTTTTATCTGTAGTAGGGTTGGTTTTGTCTTATCATCAATACATTACATATTGAGGGTTAAAGGAACCATAAAAACACAGAAAAAGTTGAATATGTTGAAGAAAAGGTATTCCTTCAAAGTATGTTATTATTTGTCTCAACTAACAACGTAACATGTTATTTGAGGGTTTTCTTTTGGCTGTATATAATATTTTTATGTCAAGTACTCTACACGAATTAGACTGTTAGTTTTCTTGTATTTAAGGTTTTATTTCTTTCACTTTGTAGTTATGATATCTAAATTTCTCAATAAACCAGATTACATTGGTATAGATTGTGTCTATACTGTGTTACTTATGCTCATTGACAAAAGCTGTACAGTGACCTAAAGTTAAGATCTTAATAAATTGTTGTCTAATTGACAATCATACCACATCATTTTTTAATTTGAGTTAAAATGCCGTAAGGGAACAGCCTTATTTCAGACATTTGTTTAATTGGAATTTAATCCTACCTGTTGAACTTTTACTTTTTTTTAACAGAAACTTTAATAATGGTACAAACAAAAGTTTGGTTGTAATATTTATCCAGCAGTGTAGTGGAGTTGAAGAACATTTGTTGATATTTCTTTTTTACGCAGTGCACCCAAGATGAATATTTTCTGAAACTATTCACATCGTTTAATGGAACACTTCACATCCAAGAGGATCAATACATTTATAAAAATAGTAATTAGAAAGCACTTATTTTGTGCAGATTGCTGTTTAAAATATGTTATTGTTACTAATAATAGAAAAGGAGAAAAGTCGAAAATTTGTCCATCTTATATCTTTACCATTTCAAAATAAATATTTTAGCAGAGCATTAAAATTGATTGATTGATTGATTGATTGTTGTTTGCTTTACGCCGCATTAGCACAAAAAGGATATATCGTGGCGAGAGCTTATTCGAATATTTTACATTTTAAAGCATATTTTAAAATCAGACAAAAGTCCTTCAATAAACTAAAATTCTTGACTAAAGCAAATTGATTATTTACAAATAAAAATCAACAATAAGATAACGTGATAAAAATTAAAATCGTTTTAAATATAATAACATTTTATATTTTATAATATATTTCATCTCCTTTAAGAATGAAATAATATTTGTAAATGGAACACTATTAAAAATCATACATATTATTGCCATTTAAATGCTTCATACGAATATCAGCAAAGTCAATACAATAAATTAAACATGTTTGATAATATACTTGCAGTTGCAAGGTATACATTGTGGTTCATCTTCATTTTTAAAGATACTCGTGTGTTATTCTAGTATGACCAATGCGACATCTAGAAATAACACACTGATCTTTTCTGCACATAAAATTATTGAAAGGTTTACCTAAATTAGGTTTAATTTCATGTAATTTATTATCATCTTTTTACTCCATTCATTTTCAATATATTAAAACGTATTCTCTAATATTAGATTTAAAATCAGTATATGGTATATCACAGTTAAATAAAGGGTCACCCAAAGCATTCTTTGCCTCAAGGTCTACAGCTGTGTTTCCAAGGATTCCAACATGACTCGGCACCCATATAAATATTATTTCTTTAAGAAGAATTTTAAATTCCTCATTACATATAAAATTTTGAGAATTGTTGGGTATTTAATTTTAGTATTTTGTATAGCTTGTAAGCATGAAAGTGAATCAGAACATATAATAAATTTGGATTGATCTGAAGAAGCAATAAATTTCAAAGCCAAAATTATTGCTTCTGCTTCAGCAGTAAAGATGGATGCATCAGATGGCAAACGAAGAGTTGCAGCTCTGTCCCTGAAGACAGCAGCAGATGCAACTCTGTCACCATCTTTGATCCATCAGTATAGACAGTTGAAAAATCTGAATAATTGGCTTTAATTTCAGCATAGTGTTGTTGAATTAAAAGAGGATTTGTTTTATTTTATTGTGTTCCCGGAGATCAAATATCATTTTGGTTTAGGAAGTTTCCATGGAGGACATTTGCAAGTTTCAACTTGAGCAACAGATTTTAAATCAAAAGTAGCTAAATGTGGTTTTAAACGTATACCTAACGGAGGAATTTTGTTTTCATGTTTTGCAAAAATATCTTCATAAATTGGATTAAAAACACAGCTGTAGGCAGGATTATCTGAATAGGCTGTTAGACAGCATATTGAAGTCCAAGCTTCAAACGTCTGTTTGAGAGTGAGTGCTCATCAGCCTCTTCATACAGACTCTCAACTGGTGAGGTTTTAAAGGCGCCAAGACAAAGACGCAAACCCTGGTGATGTACAGCATCGGGAATCTGTATGTAGGACTTCCTTGCAGAGCCATACACTATAGAGCCATAATCTAGTTTAGATCTAACTAGAGATCTATATAAATTAAGTAAAATGTTGCGATCAGCTTCCCAGTCAGTGCTGCCGACAACTTTTAAAATATCTAATGCTTTTAAACATCTCGATTTTAACATTTTGATATGGGGTAGAAAGGTTAACTTTTCACCGAAAATTAACCCAAGAAATTTGGTTTCATCAACCATTTTAATTGGGTTTCCGTACAAAGTGAGTTCTGGGTCAAGATGCAATTTTCTTATGTTACAAAATTGCATCTCGACCGTTTTTGAAGTGGAAAATTTAAAACCATTTTCCGAGGCCCATTTTCAATTTTTCCAAGACATAATTGTAATTGTCTTTCTATTTTATTCATATTTTGCCTCTGTAACATATTCAAAATCATCAACGTACAATGAATCTTCAATATTACTTTTAAAGCTTCAACAAGGCTGTTAATTTTAAGACTAAATAATGTAACAGATAAAATACTGCCCTGAGGGACACCCATCTCTTGATTGATTGTTGGTTGCTTAACGTCCAGTGGCAAATATTTCATGCATATTTAGGACGAGAACAAATTAACAATAAATACAATAGGTAGGTTCTGTAATAGAGGCGTCTGGGATTGAGGTCGGAGAAATTTAGACTGCCACGGGAAATGAGGGTATATTGGATAGGGACAGAAATTTAGTCTTGCAACAGGTCACCTACGGACCCCTCAAAGAGTTGTCGCAAGGGATCTCAACGTGCAAAGAGCGTGGCTCTCTCCTTACACGAAGCATCGGATTTAACGTCTCCATTCTGACCGGACGTGGCTGCAAATTTGTACATCCCGCACAGCCAAACGGACGCCCCACTTTGACGAGGGTTTTACCGCCAGTCGGAGGAAGACCAATGGTGACCATACTTCTATTCCCCAGTCACCCTTGGGGATTAAACTTATAAACGCTGAAAATTATGGTATGTAAAGTTCAAAAGTTCAAAGGTCAAGGTCATTTTGGAGCTTAAATAAGGCAATAATCTCCTTTTTGCTAAATTTTCAAAAGTATATCTACCTATTGGTTCCATAATCTTCATAACCTTTGTTAATAATGCATTACCATTTGATGATATTAAAAGATCACCTTTAGGGGTCAACAGCTCAAAGGTCAAGTAATTTTAGGAGCTAAAGTTAGACAGTGACCTCCGTTTTTGCTCAATTTTCTATAGTAAACTTACCTATATTTCATTACATTTGTTAATTATGACAACTTTATGATATGCATTAGAGAAAGGATTAGCTTCAACCTTGAGGTCAAAAGGTCAAAGTTCAAGTTAATATTAGGACCTGAAATAAGACAATTCTCTCCTTTTACTCATTTTTTCAAAAGTAGGTAATTGAAACGTCAAAAGTAGAATAAATTAAAAGTATAGTACTAAGTATACATAGGTATATACTTTCATCTCTGTATGCCCTTGAAATTTGACCCTTTGACCTAAGAGTTGAAGCCTATTCTTCATCTATTGCATATCATTGAATGGGACCTATTGTTTACATTTATTTTAGCAACATGGTAAAAATACATGTATGGATATATGCCATACTTGTATATGTATGTGAAAAATGAATAATGTGTTTTATAAAGACAAAGTCATTTGTTTATGTTTTTGAAGACTGCAATCATAGACAATATTTATGTTTTTGCTACACATTTCCGATTTTGTCCAAGGTGTAACACCAGACATCACATGAACAGCATCAGGCTTTATTGAATGCAGAGGATGCCTTTTCTTTTATTCCATACCAGCATCAACTAGAGCTTACTTGAAAATACCCCACAATTCCTGTCCAACATTGAAATCTGTTAGGTCAATTATCACCCTTGCATTATTTTTGATACCCTTCGTGCACATAGTAAAATAGAAATCTTCTATAATGAAATTCAATAAGTTCAATCCCATTTCAATATTTATATGCAAATTATACTGATATTTTTAAAAGAAAGTATAATCATGGTCATGATGGCAAGAAAGATACAAATAAATATGATCGTATCATAATCAATATAAAGACTGTTTCTATAAAATATGTCAGTAAAGCAAATTCTAATTGAATTACAAATACATTTTCAGTTTTGAAAAAACGGAAAGCTTACAAGAGAAAAATGTTACACTAAATGTAATACATTAAGTTAGCAAATGTATTTGAGAAAAGATGAGATAAAATGAAGATACATGAAGGCTGAATAATAATTTCATACAACATATTATAAGAAAACTGAACTTTTGACTAATGAATCACAGAATAAGGTAAAATATGTAACCACAATTCAATTTCAAATGGTAGAAACTTTTAGCTTCGTTAAAAGATTCCATTTGTCATACGGACAAACTCTACCACGTACATTGTAGTTAAGTGCTTATTGCAAAAGCTATTCCCCGATGCCAGTATGTTGTCCTATAGTGGGTAGGAAAAGGCGCCAACTCTACAGCTGGAAAAACTGCATTTGATTCTAGACTTGATAGTGCTTACGTAACAATGGTAAAAGAAAAAAATCCGTCGACTTTATCAAACGAAATTATAGAGAAAGTACGTTCTGTCCAAAATTTGTAAAAATGAGAGAAAAATTGTAGGTGTGGAAAGTATGAAATGAAATTAAAATTGATCAATCTTGCTGATTTTTTGTCAGGTTTTGACATATAACTATTTTGATCTGAGTGTCACTGATGAGTCTTATGTAGACGAAACGCGCGTCTGGCGTATTAAATTATTATCCTGGTACCTTCGATAACTATTTTAGCTTTTGATTGATAAAAGGGCAAAATACACTAATTAGTTGCCAGGGCAACTCACTACAGAGTTCAAGTCATCTTTGCAATGTCTAACCATATCTTGGTCACTCTCTATTTAAGGTACTTGGATAGTTAACTGAAAGTAGGAGGTATGTAGGTACATAATAATGCGAACAATTTATAATGTATGTCTAACCAATATTTTTCTTATGACAGCTATCCAGTTTAAATTTAGTGTGTATTCACCCCAAACAGCCATAGTCATACATAGTATATTATGGTTAGTCATGGTTAACCATGTTCTACTATCATATTCAGCTATGTCACTTAATAAGCAGGGAGAAAATGGCAAGTCATTGTCAACCGTGATACTAGTATTCAATGGTCAACCATATTTATGCTACATGGCATACATATGATTATTTTTCTTTATTTTACAATGTTTGTCGCAGGTCAAATTAGTTGATATTGTCTTAATGGTATATAGGATTAAAGGTTTAAAGTGAATTAACCAGTTATTTCGTTTTCTTTCAGATAAGGTCTAGTCAGTGAATATGGTTTACCATCTAGGATAAGATGTGATCATGGTGTAGAGAATGGAGAAGTTTTCTTATATATAGAGCACATGCGAGGTTCTGGTAGAGGAAGTGCTATAATGGGGAAAAGTCCCCATAATCAGGATTGGACAATTATGAATGGCTGTTTGAGATAATTCAACAAGCGAGTTTTATGATGTATTTATGTATATGGAAAATAAAACATAGAAAATACTAAACAAATGATTGATGGAGAGCAAGAAGTGTCCTAATTGTCCAATGACCGAATAAGATACAGTTATGTCTACAAGTATGTACTTGCAATGCTGATAATGAAGGTTTAAAATGATATGTTATACAAATAAAACAATTTGCATATGCTAAAACGTAACAATATGTTTTCATCAAGGAAAACCTGGATGTTATCATTGTATCTTGAGATATGCAATGAGATTTTCTTTAATGTTTATCTAAGCTTAGTTCACATGTTCTAAACCTGGATGTTATCATTGTATCTTTAGCTATGGAATGAGATTTTCTTTAATAATGATTATCTTAGCTTAGTTCACATGTTCTAAACCTAGATATCATTTACATTTTATTTGATTTGGTTTAGAGAGCAAAATGGGATCAAAATGAAGGTAAAACCTCCGGAACACCACAACAAATTGAAAGAAAAAGGCTAGACAAGGACAAAAAGAGTGATATCACCCTTCCGATCTTCGTCAAATTGGCGAAGTCTACAGTGTTTATCAAACATTGTCAAAAACTTGTTGTGTAATGTTTAACATTACAGTAGACTGTATTCATTTGTATTTCAGATACAAGTCAGTGTTGTGCAGTGTTAGAGATTGCTGTTCTCTTTAGAGAGAACACAGTGAAAATATTATTCTTCAGAGATAAACCGCACAAGAAACCCAGCTAGAGCTGCATGTGAGACAAGGGATCCTTACAGTAGACAACAAAGCCTTCTATTTAAGTAAGCAGGTGCTATCCTGTTTGAATGTGACACTTTCTAGGAACTTATTTGTGGCTTAATAGCCACAATTTATGCCTTTAATTTTGTTAATCCAAAGTTCTGAAATAACTTTTAACATTCATTCAAAATGTTATTCGTGGCCTGTAAGATGGTGATAATGTTGACAAGAGAATTGTATCTGTTATAACAGACATAAATAGGGAGTCTCAAAGTCTTTTGGAATAAAATCTTTAATTGTCACAATAATTTTGAACGGATTGATTATGAAACTCTAAATGTTGTGAGATTCCTATTGAAATTCAAATCTGCCAAAATTTCATTATCCAAGTACATAGGTTCCAAATATTGGAAGAGGTTACGCAGAACCTGTTTCTTCCGACGACTTGGATAGAAATGACGGAAAGGTTTAGTATCTACCCTATCATGGTGTGTACCATCCCCAAAAGCTAGAAATGATTCTCGTAATTTTCGATTGCTGAGCAAGAAATCTAGGTGTTTCTTTGATGATTGATTGTTGGTTGCTTAACGTCCAGTGGCAAATATTTCATGCATATTCAGGACGAGAACAAATTTACAATAAATACTGTTATGATATTGTAACTATCATATCTATTTAGTTGGCCTAATTTGTTTTGTGTGGCCTAAGAATGTTTACATTATATTTTGTTATATTGTGTACAAAATAATACACATTGTGTTACAACTATGCAAGAAAGATAGATCATGACAAAAGAAAGTGGCTCAAAGTGACATCAAATTGCAGTTGAGAGGAATCTGCAATTGAACAAAAGGCAACAAAGGAGAATTGCTCACTGTAATGCAATGGAAATACTTACACAAGGTTATGATAGAAACTTAGCAAGGCAAGATCTACAAAACATGTCCAATTTTGACAAAAGATTTAGTACATGGACCTAGGTGTGGGACCTATGCTCTTTTGATGTTTACTTTTCTTTTATTGTTGTAATTAAAGCAATATTTCTTTTCAGCTGTTATTAAGATAGATAAAATTTTGGAGGACCATTTGCACCCTGGTCCCATTACTTTATAGCTATAGTATATGGGACGGATATAACCTACGGAGATATTGCCTCTCTAAAAAAACAGCTTGGTCACTGATAAGGTAAATATAGGTCAATTATGTTATATACATGGAGATTTCAATCAAATTGAGTATAGTCTTTAAATGATAAAATGAACATGCTTTCTTTTTGCAATATATATTGATAGCATCTGTGACCACTGATAAATTTCTTTTTTTTAGTGTTGATATGTAATATATTTATGCTAGGGCATATCATTGAATATAGTCATTTTTCTTCTTCTTCAGGTAGAAGTCATTGCCAATTAAGAGATGACAAAAGGTGTTAAGATCAAACATATGTTGGTGACAACAACCAAAAACATCCTAAATGGGTTATATGTCCCAGGACGAAATGAAAAGTAAAGTAACTATTTGTGAATTGTATAGTAACTGTTTTAAAAACATATTTTTGTTATATTATACTACAAAGTAACTCAATAAAGCCAAATTTGGGAGGGACCTGTTTAATGGCATTACTGTATTGGAAAATTAGGAGACTATGATTAAGTTGTGTCTGAATTTAATTTCTAGGAGCTGTTGGTGTTTTCCTTTTTAAGAATATATGGTTGCATATAATCAATTCCATCTTCGAAAAGGGAAAACAGTTTTATTTTTAACCGATAACATGAATCTTGAAGAAACTTAGTGTTCAATGTTAACTGGGTGGGTGCATTATGCTGATGAAGCTAAATGTAGTTTAAATCATGTTTTGTCTACATGCAGTCGATAGTCAATGTAGGCCTTGTGTAGGTTAAGTGTACACAAAACTAGGCATTGAGAACATTAATTTTACCATGTATATTTAAGGAAAAAACGACTTTTGAATAAAATTGGATATTTATAAACTTTACGTAGCTTTATTAACCCCTTATCAAGACTCCAAGCATTATCATAGCAAAACACATAATTCATTTGAAAAGATCTTCCTGAAACGACTAAACCTAGACAGAATAATTGCCACTGATCTTCACTCGGACAACGTTCATTCATAAATGCATTACTAAAAAGTGTGAGGTAAATTGTATTGTTTATCTAGTATCTCAGATCCGTTAAAATACACTTATAAATATAACAAAATAAATGGTTTTATTCTGAGTCAGAATTTTTATACGCGAATGTTTTTATTCATTTTTTTCTTGCTAACAATTTTTTCAATATTTAACACTATAATGTATGGGGAAACTCTGAATTCAGAATCTTTCATTTATCAATGAAAGTGGGGATAAGAATATTTTTCAAGGAAAATCCACCCCCTTTTTGAAATCAAATGATCGTTTTCTAACTGCTAGAAAAGTTGTCCGAGAAATTTGTTTTCGGTTCTACGTAATGAACATTTAAATGACATATAGTTTACAAGTGTGAACAAATCTTATGTACAGGTAATTAAACAATGTGTGTAGATGTGAAAAATTTAATGTGAAACATGTTTACTGTACATGGCGTTTGGTGTGAACACGGCCTTAGGCACTTAAGTCGAGCGCAACCTAGAAGTTGTACTTGAATTAGTCCATATTTATAATGTTTCTTTATCAATATCTAAATTTATAAACTTGTTTTAAGGAAATCATTGCTGGCACTGCATGCAATAATCCTATATCTATCAAGCATCGCATTGCCAAATATGAGAGTACAAGGAGAGACTGTGGATTTTCTAAAATTTCCATGTTTAGCATTGAAGCTACATTAGCTACACATCTCAAGACAATTATCACCTCCTTTAACATAATTTTCAAGCAGTGTAAGGGAGGTAATCAAGTAATCAAACATATATATAACAGAATTCTTTAAATTTTAATTGGAATTGGATTACCTCCCTTACACTGCTTTTAAATTGTCTAAATTGTCCTTTAACCAGAAAAACCCTTGTTTCCCCCCCTTTTTTCCCCTAATTGCTTAATGATTTGTTCCATTACCCCCTATAACCATCCTTTGTAGTATGGAAACTTGTGGTATAATTTCATCAAGATTTATACACTTAAACACAAGTTATTGACTGAAAACTACAAAAATGCTTATTTGGGCCCCTTTTTTGGCCCCTCACTTATTGAAACCCCCTTGGAGCAAGAACCCCAAAATTCAATTCCAGCCTTTCCTTAAACCTTGTAGTTTAGTATCAGAGAGATCCATACACTTAAACACGAGTTATTGTCTGTAAACTAGAAAAATGCTTCTATTTGGCCCCTTATTCCTAAATGTTCAGGGGTATTAACCCCAAACTGACACCAAGCCTTCCCTTCATTATATGGAACCTTGTGGTACAATGTCAGAGAGATCCATACAGTTAAACATAAGTTATTGTCCCGAAACTTCAAAAATGCTTGTTTTTGGCCCTTAATTCCTTGACTGTTTGCCCTATAACCCTTAAAATAAATCCCAACCTTTTACTTAATGGTATGAACATTGTGGTACAATTTCAGAGTAAAATACTTATACACAACTTATTGTCCTGAAACTAGATAAATGTATGTTTTGGGCCTCTTTGGACCCCTAATTCCTAACCCGATGGGACCATAACCCTCAAAATCAATCCCAGCCTTCCTTTTGTGGTTATAAACATTATGTTTAAATTTTACTGATTTCTATTTACTTATACTAAAGTTATTATCCGGAACCATCCGTCTTCGGACGACGACGTGATACCAATATACGACCGCCAAATTCTTTGCGGTCGTATAAAAACAAATCTGCAAGTAGAGGAGCGCAATTGGTACCCATTGGGATTCCAATAGTCTGTTGGAAGACCAAACCTCCAAATTCAACAAATATGTTGTTAATTAAAAAGTCCAGCATGGACGTGATATCCTCTTCGGTGTATTTTTTGCTTGACTGTATGATTTTTCACAAAGTAAGCTGAATTACTGCACAAAACTAGATATTTAAAACGTCTAGTGCCTTTTTTGTTAAAGAAACATAAGCTGACGAGTTCTTTCAGTCGAGCGTTAAGTTTAGTGTGTGGAATAGTGGTATAAAGAGTTGAAAAATCTAAGGTTTTAATGTTGGTACATTGTTCATTCACCAATAACTCTTTTGAATTTTTCAATATTCACATCTGATTAACACCACTTCTTGAATAAGCCGTTTCGGAATATTTCTGAAGTCCTTCTTTAACTGCAGTGAGTATGGCAGTAAGAACTTTAGAAAGGGGTTTAGTGGAACATTTGGAAGAACCTGTAATATACCTTTCCTTATGAGGATTTTTGTGAAGCTTAGGAATCCAATATAAGGATGGAAGATCCTGGTCTTCATCCTTTGGAGTAACACCAAAGGAGATTAGAACCGATCTGTGGTTTTCAAGGTTCTCCTGCTTCGTAAGCGTACTTAGTGTATATGTAGGTTTCCAAGTGTGTTATTTATCCCGAGTTCCTTAATCAGGCAGTCAATGTAGTCTTTCTTGCAAACAAAAACAATATTGTTTGAGGCTTTGTCAGCTGGAACGACAACATATTTGGCATGGAGGCAATACAACTCCTCTATGACCTGAGGGTCTTTAAAGATGGAAGGAGCTTTAATGCTCATTGACCCTTTAAGCTTACTAACTCTTATCTCAGTCAATGAAACACACCTGTATTATCTGATATTCCAAAATTAAATCAAATAGGAAACCATCGATGGTATTTATTCAAGAATAGCTTAATTTGTGACGAAACAATTGGATGTGCAAACATCTAATTACCAGGCTTATAATTTAATACGCAGGACGCGCGTTTCGTCTTCTTAAAGACTCACGAGTGACACTTAAAAGTTATAAAGCCAAACTGCTGTTTTACAATCCAAGATGGCATGACACTCAAAGAACTTTGAAAATTATTTTTCAGGCCTTTTGAGACAATTAAATACAGTGTCAGCATCATTGAACATACACTGATACAAGTGCAGTAAGACTCGTGAAGAGCCAGCAATTTGTGCAAAGAATTGGGACGAACCTTTCGTCTTAACGTTAATTGTGTTAGATTTAGTAATAGTAGAAGTAGAAGCAGACAAATCACAACTACATCTAATGAATCCGGGGTTGACAGTTTTGTTTGCAAGAATCCCTCTATAACAATAAACAAATGCTGATCTATAGATGAATTACATGACTTTCTTTGGACAAGGTACTAGTACATTTGTTTAATAAATTGAGGCGAGGTAAGTGACTTCTCCTTTTGTCATTTAAAAACAAATCAGGTTCATCGGAAAAGAAATTTGACACTCTTATTATATCATCTTCAATCTCTTTATTACTAAGAGCAAGGAAATGTATAGTATGACCTTACCAGACAAATCCTTGTACAGAAATAGATAGCGTCACTTTTTCATATTCTGATAAAATTATAAAAGCAATACGAAAAATTCGAGTATGTGTCACGTGGCTTGGACAGTAACCATTTTGAGGGGAATAAATGTGGGAGATTTAGATTTTTTTTTAATCTGAGCTGTTAAATTCACAATTTCAGTAGTACCATATGCTGAGAGAAGAAATTGTTATCTTGAGAAAGGAAGACAGAAAACCAAATAACTATTGTCTTCGACACCTGATAAATTGGTGGATTTCATATTAAATCAGTTCCCACCACTCAGAGAACACAGCTACGAACTTTTGTATTCAGTTGTTGGTGGTTCGTTGAAACAATTCCCAACATAGATTACCACACCTGTTGCAACTAAAATTTTCAATTACAAACACGTTTTGCAGGATCTCAATATTGACGACTTCAAGTCTAAACCTCCCGATTGCACTTGTGCTAGTTCCCAATTCACATATAATCCGGATGGCAACGTTATTACCGGTGATCTCTCAACATTGTAAATAACACTTCCCTGCGAAATGTGTTATCGAAAGGTCCGAAATATCGTGAGCCTAAATCCATCAATTGGAAATACAACTTTAAAATTTTGATGGATTCAGTCGAGGATTATGCCAGGCAATGGGATAAGCGCGAGAAGGAAGACGTAGACACTCTTTCCGAATGGATTAAGGCGGTGAGGTCGTTGATACAAATCAGAATTAAGAAACTGAATGGGTCTATCAATGCCCATGCTACGTCAATCTTTAAAGACATAAATGTTGCAAAACACTTATCCTACCTCCATGACAAATATGTTATTGTCCCCGCAGATAAAGCCCAAGACAACATCGTTTTTGTGTGTAAAACTCATTACATTAACTGCTTGATAAACGAATTAGGTATTGACAATTCACATGGAAACTCAACATATACCCTCATGACACTTACCAAAGAGGAAATCCTGGATAATCATAGGTCTGTTTTATGTTCCTTTGGAATTCCAACCAAAGATGAAGAACTGGATCTTCCATCACTGTATTGGATACCTAAACTACATAAGTGTCCTTACAAACAACGGTATATTGCTGGGTCTTCCAAGTGCTCCCAAAACCTCTTTCTAAATTATTAACATCTATTTTAACAGCAATCAAAGACGGGCTTCAAAGTTACCGTGAAACTGCCTATTCTAGAGGTAGCGTGAATCAGAGGTGGATACTTAAAAATTCCAAAGATCTTTTAGAGTACATACAATCTAACCCCCTTTCATCTTACTATAGTATTAAAACATTTGACTTTTGTACACTTTACACAAGTATTCCACATTCCAAACTAAAAGACAAATTGAAAGAGTTGGTATTGCTTTGTTTCATAAAAAAGAATGGCCAACGTAGATACAAATATCTTGTCTTAGGGACAGAAATTTAGCCTTGCAACAGGTCACCTACGGACCCCTCAAAGAGTTGTTGCATAGGTTCTTAACGTGCAAATAGCGTGGCACTCTCTTTACACGAGACATCGGATTTAACGTCCCCATCCTGACCGGACGTGGCTGCAGATTTGTACATCCCGCACAGCCAAACGGACGCCCCACTTTGACGAGGGTTTTACCGACGGTCGGAGGAAGACCAATGGTGACCATACTTCTATTCCCCAGTCACCCTTGGGGTTTTTCGTGTATTTAAACTCTGTTTCAAAACGTAAAAAGTAGATTTATCATTTACAACCCTCCGCAACAGAGCTGTATTGGAAAAAAAATCATGGTATGTTTACAATTTCTACGTATGATTTATTTTATTTTTTCGATTTCAGGATTTTCACAATGTTGTTTTGGACCCTTTGATTCTGCAGGTTGCAATGAGATACTACAATAGATGCCACAGACATACAGCACACCGCCAATATGTTCTATGGATCCATGATATCTTGGAGCTGGGAACAGACAAAAGTTATTCCAAGTTGCTGATTTGGGCTATGAGGGACAGATTCCCAGACCAATCTGTTTGACTTATTGGAAGACGTTTTGGTTGAGAAGGAATAAATTTTATTACAATTTTATTTGGATTTTTAGAGCTTTCGATTCGACATCTGCTCTGTTTCTTCTCATGAAGCATTTAAAGCCAAATTATGATCCTGTGTACTTAAATATAAACAATTAAACAATTTAAGTATATACAGTTATAAAAATATCAAAACTGTGGCTATTTGTTGAATTAAACAAGCATCATGGTAATATTATGAAATAAACACATATCGCAATAAGTTTCAAGTTATTTTGTGTTCAACTTATTGTTCATTTCATAAATAAATTCGTCCACATTCATAACTCACAACCCTATACTCAATTTAAACAATACAATACAATACAAAGTTTTTTTATTGTCAATTATGACGCCCAATAATTTGAGCAGTACAATTAAGTTTAACTTCATACAAGTGATTACATACTGATTACATTGATTATTTAACAATTAAACAAAGTCAAGTCCATTTCAACAGAATAATTTCTACAGAAATAAGATATATAGTTTTACAATATAATATAGATGGACAAACTACCGGTGACTATACTGTATCTAGAATTGATTTTCTCTCTTTGAATAAAGTACACAATAATAAACTTACTTTTTAATTATAACATTATCCTCAGATGACCATATTAACCATATTAATTTTGATTTATATGGAAGGCTTTTTGGTAACCTTATTTAAGTAATTTATATATTCAGATCTTTTATTTTCTAAAACAGGACACAGAAGAAAATGAATTTCAACCTCAACTTCAGTGTTACATAATTTACATATTCTATCCTCCACTCGAAGCCCCACATATCTGCCTCTTTCAATTTCAAACATGACCTGATTTATATATTTTCTGCAAATTTCAACTCCTTGGGAAAGAAAGGAATACAGCTTTGCTTCGTGTTATAATTTGTGTGCTTAATCTTTTAATACTGCCTGAACTCTTAATATCACCAAGGCTAGTGTAGAGGGTTTCAATTGCAAGGATAAATTGAAACTAATTGTCTTTGACTGTATCATTATAATATACAAATGGTAGAAAGGGGGAGTCATGCAGCTCTTCCCCTTGACCCTCAATCCGACTTCTGTATCCAACAATGATAAACCTATTCAATACCCTTCTAAAACGAGAAACAGTTATGTTTAAGTCAAAAAGTACATATATAAAATTCATACAATATTTGTTTTTCAATGTTAAATGCTAACTAGTTCAATTTCCCGTAATTCCTGTGCATCTTAACACTTCTAATAACCACTTCCGACAATGCTTAGTTTTTTGCATGTAGAAATCGTTAGCTGCACCTCTTCATACTGTAAACGACAAATTTATTTCCCATTACCTGTGTGACGTAAAAAAAAAATTGTCACTTCATGTCCTGTAAATTGCTGTCTAAAATAATTTTGTCAAATCTATTAACATGATCAACCATAAAGAATATCGTAAGAGATACATTCCGAAAGTGTTAAAAGTTGCAGAAAAATTACCTATCTTAGCCCTTCCATCACTCATACCAAATAGTTAACTGTAAGAAAACCATCAACATTATGAAGATTACTTACCGGCGCATGTGAAAGTGAGGTTGCTTTAGAAACCTTAACAAATTTAATGAACTTCATCCTTAACGTATTCGTAATTTGCTGATCGATGCACTTAATTACTAAACAATAACTTTCAAAATAGGAAATAAATTTGTCGTTTACAGTATGAAAAGATCCAGTTATACGGTTTCTACACTAAATACAAAGTAATAACGGTACATAGTATTAA
Organism: Mytilus coruscus; assembly: GCA_017311375.1. NCBI lineage: Eukaryota > Metazoa > Mollusca > Bivalvia > Mytilida > Mytilidae > Mytilus > Mytilus coruscus. The sequence continues at coordinate 28,685 of JAASAO010001347.1, read as the reverse complement.
TCAATGTCATTCGGATCAAAATACAATTACAATTACAATATTTATTAGCACAAACACATTTACATTAAATGGTTATGGCATACAGTATTGAGACAATGAACTGACAATAGTTAAATTGACTATAATTATATTAGAGTGACAGTGGTATTCACAGGGGAAAAAACCATAAATATGTGTGTATCGACAGTTAACACATCATTAATGTTCATGTTCAAAAACAAAATTACGATACATATTAAAAGAAATATAAGTTATACAGATGTTCTCAATAAAAACAATCATTAATATATTTTATGGTGAGTTTTATAATGACTGGCAGACTGCTATTTAAAAGTGCGGTCATATGCCTCAGTGTTATAGCTGACTGCAATTTAATAAAATTGAAATTAAGATTTTATTTACATTTTGTATATAGGTGTCTCTCAATGATATATAGCATGGACAGACTGAGAAGAAATGGTATTCATCCTCAATTTCTTGTCTATTACAGGATAAGCAAATGCGTTTACTTCTTTCGGTGTTGGTATAACGCCCCCTTTCAATTGCTAGGGAATGGGCACTGAGTTTAAGTTTACTGAAAACTGATCTGTCAGTTTTGAATTTACATATATCAATATACGGGGCCTTTTTCCAATTTTTTAGTCTTACAAAAGAAATTTAATTTTTCACATTTATGGATAGAACAATTCATAATTTGATATGCCTGGTCAAAGATTCTTTGTTGGATAGTATTTATGTAATATTTTAAATTAATAGTATCAAAAGTAAGATGGCCAAAACCTAATTTATTTAACCAGTCTTTTACAATGTTAACCCATTTACTTGTTTTCTCTACATTATTATATATTTTATAGACTAAAGAATTAGGTGAGTTCACAATGTGGTTTAGAAATTTTATAGCTGAAAGCTGAATTTTTAAGTACAAAGGGGTTCTGTTTGTCTCAGCTAGACAAGCTACATTTGTTGTTTTGCACTGTACCCCTAAAATTTCTTTAATAAATTTTATATGTAAATGTTCAAATGGATCTGAATCTTTGAACACTTCGCTTACACCCCATACTTCACTTCCATAAAGAGTGATTGGGACAACTAAAGTATCAAATAGTTTTTCAAGCATATTGCAAGAATTATCTAAAGAAATTGTTTTTTTAATTTTAAACCACGCCTTTCTTCCTTTTTCCATAAGAATTTTTTTTGAATGACTTAAATTGCCTGAATAATTTATTGTTATTCCAAGGTAACAATAAGATTTAACAGTTTCAAGATGCTCGTTTTCTACTTTAAAATAATTACAATGGGATTTCCCATTAGAATTGAATATTATAATTTTTGATTTTTGTTTGTTTACATCAAGTTTCCACAGGGAACAAAATTTAGTTAACTCATTGAGTGCATTTTGTAGCCCTTCTTGGGTTTCTGACAATAGAATAATGTCATCTGCATAAAATAATGATGTTAGTTTAACATCTCCTATAACAATTGGTTGAGTGTTTGCATGATCAAGGTCATTTACAAGGCCATCTATATAAATATTAAACAAAGTTGGGCTAAGTACATCCCCTTGTTTTACTCCGCAATTTGATATAAATTCATGGCTTATACCATTTTGAAATTTAATTCTGCATTTGTTTTCGTTATACATTGATTGAATGACATTAAAAAGCTTGCCTGGAAGTCTGTTTTGGAGTAGGATGTAAAATAAACCCTCCCTCCAGACAGTATCAAAGGCTTTTCGTAGATCTATAAATGCTGCAAAAACTTTCTTTTTTTTAGTCTTATATTTATCAACAATTGACTTTAATGAGAAGATGTGATCTGCTGTTCTAGCTTTTTCTTTGAAGCCAGTTTGATTTTCACTTATCAAATTATTGGTGTTAATGAACTTCATAAGTCTGGTGTGTATAATTTTATTGAATAATTTTCCCAAATTAGAAGTCAATGAGATACCTCTATAATTAGAGGGGTCAGATTTGTTCCCCTTTTTATGAATTAATGTGATCAGACTTTTGTTCCATAATTTTGGGAAGCTGCCTTTCATAAATACTAGGTTGAAAAGTTTTGATAGGGGTTCTAATAATACTGGCATACCACATTTAATCATTTCATTAGAAATTAAGTCCCCAGCTGATGATTTACCATTTTTAAGTGTTTTAACTGCCTTTAAGATTTCAACTGGCTGAATTGGTTGATTAAATTCGTTGTCAGAATTGCATGTATTTAGTGTCTTTTTTAAGGCATTCAACTCTTCAATAATTATGTCATGGAATTTATTGTTTTGGATATTAGAAGTTCTGTTCATTTTTTTAAAGTAGTTTATAAATAATTCTTGATCAAAATGGTTTTCTTCTTTTAATTCTGATAGAGCATTTAATTTGTTAAGTAAATTCCAAAATGTCTTTGGGTCTTTTTTCATATTTAGTGAAATTTGGTCAGAGATTTGACTTTTGTAACTTCTTTCTTCTTGTTTACACCTTCTTCTTAATTTAGATTTAAATGAGTAAAATGATTTCCTGTAGGATCCATTGTCTGGAAACTTATTTACAAGAAAACAGTACTTTTAACTGTAGTATGAAGGTCATGACAAGAGTCCGAGAACCATGGTTTTTTATTTTTCTTGATAGGCCTATTCATGATTTTCTTTTGAACAAATTTAGTGGATGAAAGAGCTGTATCACATAATATAGCGTTAAATTTTTCCACAGCTATATTAGAATCGATCTGCCTATCACTTACAAAATCATCTAGTCTTTGTTTCACATGTGAGCTTTGAATGTTTGTAGTATAGCAACCAATTGCTTTGTTATCCCAAATAAATTTACCAGGGAGAGGATCTAATTTTGTCCCTGTGTTTTTACATTTTTGAAAGCAAGTAAGTAAAGAGCAACTGATGGGACAATGATCTGAAATTGTAGTAAACTCATTAACTTTAAAGTTTCCAATGCATTCTAATATATTAGAAGACACAAGTGTATAGTCTACTAGACTGGAACCATTATATGTTATACATGTACATTTGCCCATAGGGTCTCCAATAGTTCTTCCATTCAGTATTCTGAGTCCGGATTCTTTACATAAATCAATTAATAATTTTCCACTCCTGTTTGCAGATTTCGAATCAAGATTATTTCTTAAATTATGAGAGTCAATTGAATACTCATTGTCATTTGATTTTGGGAATTTTGCTTCATCAGAGATTACAAAGTCAGGAATAGTATTAGTATAGGCATTAAAATCACCTTGAATTAAAATATCTCCGAGTTGACTATAGTGCTCAATATTCCTAAGCAACTTTGAATAAACTTCATTTATATCTTCTGTACAACCAGAAGAATATTCTGGTGAAAAATATACTGTAGCAATAAAAATATCATTCTTTAGATTAAAAAAATGTTTATCTAGTTTAACCCATACGGCATTATTATGAGTACAAGATAGTTTGGATATACCTTTATATATAGAACTTCTGACATACAGAGCAATACCACCAGAACCACGTCTGGCTCTTTTATGTTTTTTCCTGGTACTGTTACATATAAAATCAAAACCAGGTATATTATCAACAGGTTTACCACTGTCACTCCAAGTTTCAACAAGACTAATAATATGCATTTTTGATACAAAATTTACAAATGCATGTTCACTAATTTTTTCTGAATTTAAACCTTGAATATTCCACATGCCAATGTTCAGGTTATATTCAGTAGAACTAAGTTTTGGCATTATTTTAGTTAAAGGATTTAAATTAGGTTGTTACCAATATAAGTTAAAAGGACAAACTAGGAGTTGTTTTTGGATGACCCTTTGTCAAGGAATTGATGAATTCAAAACTACAATGAATTATATTATCCATTTTTCCATAGATGGTTATATACCATAGAATAGAAGTTTCATCAAAATTTATTTTGATTTATCATAAAATAAATGGAAAACATTTAGCTTTATTTTTTCTTACAAACATTCGTATTTTTATATATATTTGAAAATAACAAACAAAAACAAAAACACTGATTTTAGTCATATCTTGACTAATCAAGCAAATAAGTACTCCAAATAACAATTGTTTTCAACTATAATAGATAAGTTAGTTTACATGTATATAGCTCTTGATACCCAATTAATACTGATAGATAACAAATGTGTTTACGGATAATTTGCTAAGCCATTTTGGTTACATGTACTTAGTTGGTTAAATGGGCCCCATGGCCACGGATAAAATGGCACAGGCGGTAAGTTGACCGGTGGTGCTTGCGGAAATGGCGTCCTGTGTAGGTTATTGTTCATGTTGAATGTGGTTGTTTGCGGAAACGGTGGTCGTTGTTGACTAGTGTTCATATTGAATGGTTGTGGTTGTGGAAACGGTGGAGTTTGCGGAAACGGTGGTCGTTGTTGACTAGTGTTCATGTTGAATGGTTGTGGTTGCGGAAACCGTGGTGGTTGTGAAAACTCTGGTTGGTGTTGAATATTGTTAACTTGGTTGTTACTATAATGTCTGTATCTTTGGTTTGCTGGGTGATCCCCATGTGTTGAATACTGGTTAAATTGGTGGTCATAACGTCTTGTAGTTTGGTTGGGTTGATCCATATGTCTTGTGGTTGACTTGTATGGTTGCGATGAATTGGTTTTCGAGGGTGTAATATTCATACCTTTTTTCAAAAATTTAACAAGCGATGGTATGCCTTTAGTAGTGTTAAGGTGCACATTATCAAAGTACATATTGTCTGCTGGTACGAATGGGTCTAGTGTTCGAATAGTTTTAAAGCCTTGACTGACAGATAGTATAGTCCGATTTGCCTTCTGCACTTGATCATACGGAATATCTTTCCTTTTTAGTATAGGGAGAACGTAGATTTCAGATTTGGGCCAAATTCTTGTCATTTCTGAAAATAACGCTTTAAATTCGTGCTCTTTAACCCCATCTCCACAAAGGTCTCTTCCTCCTATGTGCACAAGCACCTTTTTTGGATTTAATTTATGACCTACTTCCTGTACATATTCTACACAACTGTTGGCCCCCATTTATATAGTCTATAACTGTAGATTCATAGGGGTTGAATCTCCTTGCTTGTATTCTTCTAATTATGGAATCATCAAGAATAAGATTGTCTGTGTCTATTCCTGGTTTAATATTATCTCCTGTGTGTATTTGAGAACTACTAGTACTTGGATCATTGTTGTTAATGTCCTTCGGCTTGTCTGAGATATTGTTGAGTAATTCAGTCTCGTCTTGTACGTTTGACCTAGTTTTTTGAGATTTATCTTGTATCTTTATACTTTGTGTTTCAAATGTATGAAATTTTTCTTTTAGTTCCGTCATCGAATCTTCATGTTCGTCTCTGTGAGATTGAACTGATTTTTGTATATTATCTAGCTTGTCCATAATTTTAATTTGATTTTCACTTATATCTTTTACTTGTTTATCAAGTGAATTAGACTTAATATGTAGAGAATCTATAGATGTATTGTTGTGTTTAATTTTGCTTTCTATGGTATTAAGTTGTTCTTTAATTTGTTTTGTGAAAGACTTGAGTTGGTTTTCACTTTTTGATGATAGGTTGTCAAAATCATCAACAGCATGTTTTATGTCTGATACTATACCAACTATAGAAACCAGTGCTGTATCAACAGTTTCAAGCACAGTAAAAATACTTTCCAGATTTGAATGCAGAGTTTCTTGATGATGTGCCACTTTTGCTTTTGGAGTAAGTGTAGATTTTTTAGACACTGGCGTTGATGTGAATTGTTTATTAGTATGCGGTGATGAAGGCGAATTGCACATATCGTCTTTCTTTTCGATCATTGTTATCTCTGGATCTAAATGTAATGTTAGTGAACTATCATCTATAGTTTTAGGTACAGTGGTTTCCTTATCAGTTTTGTCTTTCAGTGAAGATGTGGTTTGGTTAATTTTATTTTTAGTTTGTGCATTTATACATGTGGGTTGGGCTTCTTCAGCAATTTTGACGACTTTGTCTTTCAGAATTTGAAAGTACTTTTCTTCAAATAATACACATTTTGCTCCTTGAATAACTATTGACCCTGTTTTATATATGTTTATCTTTATTTGAAAAACAGTGCCAGATTCATCGGTAGGTGTTACTTTGATGACTGAGGGGTTACCACCGTCTTTAATCAATTGTGATGTGTCATTTCCAAAATAGGATAAAAGTACACTTTTCCATACTTCGGTATGCTCGGTTTTGAATGTTACATTATTTGTACGACCATCACATTGTTTATGGATTAACGGATTCTCATTGTTTTAATAGCATTGTCAATTTCCCCTCCCGTAACACAGTCGTCGAACTTTGCTGGGGGTTTTGATAATCTGGAGCTCATATTTGTCTCCGAAAATGGCGTGAAAAGTGAGTATATTTATGACAGGATATACAATATGTGTGAGTTGATTATACTAGTTTGTATTTTCGTTCATATTTTGAAGGAATCAATCCTTAATTCAGTGTCCTTTTAACTAAATTGGTTCCTCATTCAAAAAACGTGGACGTCGACATCTTAACCGGAAGTTTACATACACTACAGTTTCGGATAGCATAGATATACAATTAAATAAGTTCTATTTGATAATATCAGATTATTACATGGCATCTGATATGGAAAATGACATGTTATGATCTTTTGATCATATGCTTCAAAATGGAGAAAATAATAGTTTATATATACATTATGTACATGTAGATCATTTTAGTTTTTCTCACGTGGAAATAAATTTGTCGTTTACAGTATGAAAAGATCCAGTTATACGGTTTCTACACTAAATACAAAGTAATAACGGTACATAGTATTAATCAATGTCATTCGGATCAAAATACACTACAGTTTCGGATAGCATAGATATACAATTAAATAAGTTCTATTTGATAATATCAGATTATTACATGGCATCTGATATGGAAAATGACATGTTATGGTCTTTTTATCATATGCTTCAAAAATGGAGAAAAATAATAGTTTATATATACATTAGTACATAATAGATCATTTTAGTTTTTTCTCACGTGGGAAATAAATTTGTCGTTTACAGTATGAAAAGATCCAGTTATACGGTTTCTACACTAAATACAAAGCAATAACGGTACATAGTATTAATCAATGTCATTCGGATCTAAATACACTACAGTTTCGGATAGCATAGATATACAATTAAATAAGTTCTATTTGATAATAGCAGATTATTACATGGCATCTGATATGGAAAATGACATGTTATGGTCTTTTTATCATATGCTTCAAACATGGAGAAAAATAATAGTTTATATATACATTAATCGTTTTTTTCTCACGTGGAAGTCCAAAAAGTGAAAAGTTTATGGACGTCGGAACCAAATGTAGTACATCCGATATGGATTTTTTTCTATTATATGTCTTAACAGAGGGGGGAAACAACAGCATGATATATTTATATATTGACGAAAGAAAAAAATCAACAAAACCTAATGCTCACTGTTTGGAAATTAACAATTGTACAGTAACTTTGTAAATTATGCTGGAAACTTTTTCTAAAGTGCATTTATTTAAAACATTTTTTTTTTCAGTTTTCATAATATATTATCCTGAACCGTAATAATAGATTTATACCCTACTTCAATTGTAATGTTTTCACTGAAAACGTACCAAAGAGGTGTATTTTCCGGAATGCCATGTGATAACGTTACGGAAAGGCATGTGATAACAATCGAAGCATGTGTAAACACCATTTCGGAAAAATATGGAACTCACGTTAATTTAATGCTATCATCATACTGTAAAAATAATATGTTATTTCCTCGAAGTATATGATAATATCAGATTATTACATGGAATTTTTCATATCGCATGTATTATCAGCCCTAGGTTTAATATCAGTCCAAGAGCCGCATGGCTCGAGGGCTGATATTGATCGAATTTAAACAATTAAATACAAATTCATTCATATAACATAGAAATAATAACAAAAACGGTTGTTTCCCGGATCAGCGGGTGGTGGTTTTTCATATTTTTCCGTGCGTAACTTTTCATGATTCAGTTATAAATACACCAATTCACAGGAGATTTACCCTTCACACCTATTCTAAACATAAACGTTAAGTGGTGGGTGTGTGCTTTACATCCAACAATCAGTATTTCATATATATTCAGGATGAGAACAGATATACAAAGAACGCAATAGACATTAAAAACATAGGCGAAATCAGGACAAAATTTGGTTGATTGTTTAGGAACCCTTCTGACTTTCAAGTCTTTCATATTATTGCATTTTGCTTATAAAACTAAAATGTCGTCTTCAAACTGTATGCAACTGTCTCTTAAAAATAATAATTGAACAGGCTTCTTGCAAAAAAATCATACAAATACGATTAATTTTTCAAGTTACAAAGACAATGCTGACCACAACAAAGGACTCGCATATTAGTAGTCAAAGCATGTTCCTAATTTCATTATGTTGTTATATTATTGAAGATCAATATTGAGACCTTTATCTGCAATTTATCGATCTTATTTTTAGAGTTAATCATCGGGTATCAGAGCATCAGTTACATTGCACAAACTATTGTGCATAAGCTACTTCATCAATTCTATATGTATTTACTTGCAATTACTTTTGGAATTAGGTCATTCTGTTCCTTCTTTGATGTTTAAAATCTTGTGTTGGCCTCAATTTGATCAATGATACCATTTAATTCCTGATCTGTGTTCTGATTTTCCTCTCTGTAACTGTCCTATAAATACATGCATATACAAATATGAAAATAAGTGACAAGAACACTGGCTTGTGGAAAATTTGGACCAGGGGGACTTGTATATATCCTGGCAACAAAATTGGGTGACTATGCGTTCTTTTTCTAAAAGATAGTTGTTTTACATTTTTCACATCAGCCTCATACAGGCCCCTCTCCCTCAATACGGGATAGAGGAAAGTATGCTTGCGATTTTGGCTCAGTTGTAGTTGTGTCAGCATCAAGTTTGGTAATATTTAATGAAAGTTTAAATGCTAATCCAGCCCTTGTCTACAAAACATCAATAATTGGCTGAAGATTTTGCATACATGATTCTCCGTGCTTACGAATTATGTTGAACAAAATAGGAAACACTTTTTGAACCTTTCCTATTTTCTCAGCGTCAGAGGAAATTGTAGTGAGATTTTTAAGTAGCTGTCTGTTTTCTCTGTTGGTAAAACTATTCAACAAGCTGGAGTTTCACTACTAAAAGATCGTAGCAGAGATCTGACTTCTTGGCAGCATGTTATCTTTTGTTGTTTTGTGTTCATTTTCAATTTGTAAAAGAAGTCCAGTTTAACATTTTTCATAACCTTCTAAACGTTTTTGAAGATTGTATATTCATTTGTGTCCATATCATGCAACGCAAATTTCCTCAGTAGATTTCTGCAGTCTGGTCTGTGTAATAAAATAACTTGACAGCTGAGGGAAGTATAAAAAGAAGAAATTTTAGAATTTCCTTCCCTTTTTACATGTTGTAACACTGAAATCCTCTGCAGACGCAATTGAGTTCGAATCAGCATTTAGTTCTTGTTCTTATGAGGTCACATTATAAACACCACCACAAGGCAAAATTTTAGACGATTGGTTTGAAATTTCATCAAGGTCAAATTCATCCTCTGGTATATCGGAATAATCATCAACTTCAACCACTTGAAATTTATTTCTTTAAATCTTCCTTCTGAGAAACACATTTAACTACCACAGATTTCACTTCAGGCAAATCTCTGCGTTCATGAGGTGTAGATGAAATTTGTGTTCGGACTACAGACACAGACGGAACAGGTGAAAGACTTCTATTTCTGGTTTTCCTTGTACGGCCCATAATAACGTATTTAAAAATCAAAATGAAAATAATTTGATGAAACACTTTCAGTTCAGAAATATATATAAACGTAGCTCCAAAAAGTTATATCTACTAGTCCATATGTTGAATATTTAAATCCACTAGTTGTCTTTGTTGGATTCCACTTCTGACACCAAAAATGTCATGGCGGTAGAGTAACAAAAACATTTCAGGTCAGGCCGGGTACATTGAAATAACGGATAATTCAAAAACAAAAAATCCAATAATGTGTAGTCTTGTTTAAAAGAAATATACAAGTAAATACACTGATCTATGATTTATTAAAATTCCATTCAAGGAATCTATTGACATTATATACAGTTTACAAAATGCATAGTTCAAAGAATCATTGGCACATTTATTTCACCACTCCACTCCGTATAAAATAAGCAACAAGTGTCCAATACTATGCGGACAAAACCACGCAACAGTGTCAAATACTGTGCGGACAAAAACCACACATCAGTGTCCAATACTGTGCGGAAAAAAAAACACGCATCAGTGTACAATACATACATCTCCAAATCCCAAATATTTATATCTGTTTGTGGCTTTGTTCTTTATGATTAACAGACACTCCACAGGCTCTTATTCGTGTTTTTGTAGTTTTCCACCTATTCTGGTGAGCTCTTTGATGAGTCTCGTCTTATTCATCCTTTTTGTTTGAAATTTGCTAAAGGTCCCCGGGTTTTTTTTTTATAAGTCATAGCCTAAATTTTCTTCTCCATCAGCTTTCCTCCAAAAATGTTTTGTCCTCGTTCCCAGAGCTGCTATTTCTAGGGTCTCCTTCTCCTTCCATCATTGTTATTGTGCGTCCTGAAATTTATCCAAACATTTAAACTATTTTAATGTTAACTTTGTTACCTACTATTTTTGCATGATTATTTAAATGTTTCTTTTCTCAGGGATTCCTTTTGATTTATCATAACATTGACCATGTTGACTCTTATTTTAAAATTCTGCTTTAGATTTTGAAGAAGAAAGACTGCAATTGTTGTAAATCTGTTATACATCATGAACACATTGTACAAAGACATTATCTTTTTGACAAATGGACATTTCTGTTTCAAGTTGCTCATTCTTAAGTTGCATGTCTATGTTGTATTTTGTATGCTGTTGTTTGTCTTTTGACAAATAGAGCATTTCTGTTTCAAGTTGCTCATTCTTAAGTTGCATGTCTATGTTGTATTTTGTATGCTGTTGTTTGTCTTTTGACAAATGGAGCATTCTGTTTCAAGTTGCTCATTCTTAAGTTGCATGTCTATGTTGTATTTTGTATGCTGTTGTTTGTCTTTTGACAAATGGAGCATTTCTGTTTCAAGTTGCTCATTCTTAAGTTGCATGTCTATGTTGTATTTTGTATACTGTTGTTTATCTTTTTGTCGTTTTCATTTTTTGCCATGGCATTGTAAGTGTCTTTTTCGACTTATGAGTTTGGATGTCCCTTTAGTATCTTTCGCCTCTCTCTTGCATTTGCTGTACTCTTCTTATTGTATATTGACTGTTAACAGAGATATGTCTCGCCTTTTTGTAATTTTGTGAATTCGCCCATGTTGCTGAAGACGTTTAAACATGCTAAATGTATAAAATAATGAGCCAGATTGTAGTATATTTTAAAATTCACTACTTGTAAAGGCTGCAAAAATACAAGAGGTTCACTTTCACAGTTACCTAAAGGAGCAGACATATTAGAAGCTGGTTATTTATTTTATGTGTTATCAGCTTCTGTTGGTGACAGCTTTAGCCTTGACATTGGCACTTTCACAGTTACCTAACAAAGGAGAAGACATATTAACAGATGGTTCTTTATTTTATGTTTATCAGTTTCTGATGGTGACAGATTTAGCCCTGACATTGTCACTTTCACAGTACCTAACAAAGGAACAGACAAGTTAGTAGCTGGTTCTTTATTTTATGTTTATCAGTTTCTGATGGTGACAGATTTAGCCCTGACATTGTCACTTTCACAGTACCTAACAAAGGAACAGACATGTTAGTAGCTGGTTCTTTATTTTATGTTTATCAGCGTCTGTTAGTGACTGATTTAGCCCTGACGTTGTCACTTTCGCAGTACATAACAAAGGAGCAGACATATTAGAAGCTGGTTCTTTATTTTATGTTTTTCAGTTTCTGATGGTGACAGATTAAGCCCTGACATTGGCACTTTCACAGTACATAACAAAGGAGCAGACATATTATAAGCTTGTTCTTTATTTTATGTGTTATCAGCTTCTGTTGGGTGACTGGTTTAGTCCTGACATTGTCATTCCTCATATAAAACCCTTAAACGGTCGGCTATAGATATAATCAGTGAAACAGAAACTTCAGTACAAACATAATTAAGACATGGTCGAACTATTTTCGCAACAATAAGTCTTTCGTTTCCATAATTCCTACCGGTGCAATTAAAGAGAAAAAGAACAAAATCCAATTTGTACTCATTGCGACATTTAGTATCAATGAAAAAAATATTGCACAAATGTTATCTACCAATCAAAATGTAATTTAAATGCATGTATACCTGGTAAAGCCGTGAGTGTAGCTGGTAGACGTTGTTGTTCTGTTCAAGAATCTGCAGATTTTCAACAGTAACAGCCAGACGGTAACATTTACTGCGGGATTGATGTTCACTGCCTTGAAACGGATACCTTGGAAGTGGTTTCAGAATTTCTGCTTGCTCTAATCTTGAGTGTAAGAACATTGTGGAGGTGTTACATATTCTGTGTCATCATCCACATCGACTGACATGTTGACAGTCTCACCTAAGAGACTCAAGGTTGACGTCTCTTGAATCTGATGGAATTGTTAGTCTTCATCATCTAGATCTTTCATCAAAGACTCCATCAACATATCTGAGACATGTGATAAGTCTTTGCTCCAAAAATAAAATTATAAATATATATATAGCCATCAACAAAATCAGCAATATCAAGCTTTAAGTAAAGTGGGGGATTTTCATTTTGTTTTTAACAACCCATTATAAAATACAAAATAAAAAAAAACAATAATTGTAAATAAAATTGAAGACAAAGCAATCACCTTTCAATGATCTTTTAATTTCTTTTCTTTAATAGTTATTATGATGACAAAGTTGATGCATTTTTAGAATTGACGAAACTAATATCATTCACATATTTCTATTCAGATAATCATAATAATTGCTAGGTTATTAAGTTGGCAAATATTTCATGCATGTTCAGGACGAGAACAAATTAACAATAAATACATTAGGTAGATCTTGTCATAGTAGAGGCCATTCGGGATGATGGTCGGAGAAGTTTGGACTGCCACTGGAAAATGCGGGTATATTTGATAGGGACAGACATTTTGCCTTGCAACAGGCCACCTACGGCCCTTCAAAGAGTTGTTGCAAGGGTTCTTAACGTGCAAAATGAGTGGCACTCTTTTTACACAAGACATCGGATTTTACGTCCCCCATTCGAACCGGACGTGACTGCGAACTTGATACATCCCGCACAGCCAAACGGACGCCCCACTTCGGTAAGCGTTTTACTGCCGGTCGGGAGAAGACCAAGTGACCATATTTCGTTTCAAGAGTCACCCTTGCAAGTAGAAAGCCAGGAAAACATGCAATTGTATTTGGACCTGGTGCAGTAATTGGAACAGAACCTACCAAGCACAATATATATTCGGTGAAGGGATGTTAGTAAAATACAGCATGCTGTAGAATGTTTTCAGTGATCCATTATTTATACAGATTGTCTCCGATGGCATGTGATACTTGATTCAGGGAAAGTATTACCGTTAATCGGGAAATTTTGGTGTTGGGATATTTTGGCGGTTTTCTCTCAAAAGACATGTGTTTTATTTTAGTGTGTGAATTTTTCGTGCTTTGTCCAATTGGTGTGTTTAATTTTGGCACAATAGACGTGAGTGAGTGCATTTATAAATGCCTTTTTTAACAGTTTATTGACAATTCATACAAGTAAATTTCAATGACCTACGCAAACCGGGACATGACAAAGCTGACTAATTAAGGAATGGGAATTACGGATGCAATTGAAAATAAATCCGTACCTCAGGGTTCAAAGCTGAAAGAAATACGAAAATAAAATTTGTACATTTTATTGACAATACAATTTAAAAATATTAAAATCACAACATATATATGTCATTAAAAGTGTTTACATCAGTGTAGATAAGTCATGTAGCGGATTCTATTTACTATTTCTCAAAGACTTAGCCTAGGGTGTGTGCAATTCCTGTATTATGAAACCTGTTGAAAACAATTTGAGATTTTGCTAGCAAATAGTCTATGGCAGACACCAGCAGTCTTGCACTGAGTGGTTTGAGGGTTGTCATAGTCAAATCAGCGACCACTTCTGAAGTCCTCTCCAAGTTGTGTACTGGAGAAATCGAGAATAATTAATGACTATTGACCGAATGGAAGGTCGAGTTAATCCTTAATGTCGAGTACATATGGGGTGACTATGTTATCCACGTATAAGTTGGACGTTGACGTGTTTGCCCAATGATTTTCAGTATAGGTTATGTGCCAGTCGTCAGGAAAGTTAAATATAGCATGACACTGATCTGTTTTCCCTTGATATATTACTTGCGGGGGTAGTGTGTCTCCACTAAGGGATCCAGCCAGATAATGGCCACAATCAACGAACTGGTTATACTGCCATGGATTTGCATGGTGCGCATACTGGATGACTATCCTTTGACATGGCCACTTTGTTGTTCTCGATTTTGTAGAGCATTGTAAATTTTACGGACGCCATCACGAGTTGGTTGACCGTTATGGAATAACCCTTTCACAGATGATATCGGATATGTTTCTTACGTCGTAACTACGATCCCTTTCCCTTTTCATGAATGTGACCTACCAAATTATGCTATTTGCCGGGTTTGAAATAACATGAGCAACACGATGGGTGCCACATGTCTGACGGGTCTGCTAACCCTTCCGGAGCACCTGAGATCACCCCCATGTTATATGTCAGTTTGGTATAGTCAAGACGTTTGGTTTAGTTAACTTACTTTTAAGAGAGTTATCTCTCCTTAACCAGTCTTTGGGACATTCATATGCGGATTGCATTCCGTAATTGCATTATATTTTAGTTTGATTTGTTCTCTTGATTTATTGTTACCATTCGATGTGGATGTGTTTTCAGAATACAATATTATTAATTTGAAAAGAACTTAATATTTATTATTATGCCAGAGTAAAGCATTAAATGGTGGAGGAACCCGAAGTTAAGTAAGAACATTTATACACATTACTTATAACAAAACAACATCTATATAAGCACGATCCTGTGAAATTAACCCCAGTGGGTAGACGACCATGCGGTCGGACACGTGGCAGGTGTTGCCTTTTCTCGCGTAAATAGAGTAGACTATGGAAAATCATTGGTAGACTTTGAACTGATAATTATAATTTCGATGTATTACGATTGGGATGATGACAAAGTAAGGTACAGTGACAGTGAGGACTTGCACACAAACCCTTCGTATCGAGAATTTACAATTCTAGACAACACTTTTGTAAACAAATACCTTACAACATCGATAAACCATGATTCCGCAAATATACCTGCCTTCAATGATTTACCTAATTCTTTGAACGATCAACCCAATAAAAGCAAACCACCAAAGAAAAACATGGACAAATTAGCCTCCTGTAAAAAGTTTTCCGGATACCCCAAAGACAATGGCTCAAAATTTATAAAAAAAAATTGAATCCTTGATGATGACAAAATTCTAGCAGCATTTCACCTCCATCTTCAGGGCCCCGCGCTAACATGGTACAACGGACTAACTTCTGATTTAGACTGGCAAACAATTTAAGAACTTTTTAACACTAAATATGTTAAATTCAACTGGGAAAATCCATCCGTCGTTATTGAAAATCAGTTATTCAATAGTTTGAAATTAAACCCCGGACAAGAGATTGAAGATTTTTAGTAAAGTAAACCTATTTGAAGGTCACTAAAGGAAAACAGTGACTGAATTGAAGGATTTGTGAATAGAATTGTATTTAAGTATGTAATTGATTCAACAATGAATATTTAACATATATATACATAAAATCATGACTAAATATTGTTAGTCTATTAATTCAATAAAACACATACTATTGTCTGTCATTAGTGCTCTTGTGACCTACCAAATTATGCTATTTGCCGGGTTCGAAATAACATGAGCAACACGACGGGTGCCACATGTCTGACGATGGTATCATCCCCGAAGTCGCCCCCCCCCCGGGGTACACCAGCTATACAGCAATCATTTACCACTGTTTCTTCCATGCTATATGTGCTCGGACGAACCCACTTCGGCAGGACCGCACTTCCGCTGACAACTGCCTTCATAAGGTTTTCCGTATTTCCACCAGAATTTTATGTGTACATGTATGTTATTATATATGGACATTTTTATATCTGTTACCACCAATGATATATTTTCTGGTGATATATAGTGTGATCAAATTCTCTTATCATAGATATGATGAAAAGAGTACTGAAAACTGAATAATGGGCCAAAAAATGCCTAAGTTTACATGTATTATTTTGTGGGTAAAAAAACTGTGTCAACACGTGCTTAAGTTTATATACAGTGTCACGTGGGCAGGTAAATATAGGTCGTTTGAGCTTGTATGAACTTCTATTTTACTTTCAAAATTCTTGAATATTGCAATAAGATCCACTGACGCGTGTCTTAAATGGTTGTCTATTAAATCACATAATATAATTATTAGTGAGTGTAAATCAATACAATCATCAAAATACGATTCAGTGTTAAACATCAGACTAAACAGAAAAGGTCAAAATGTAGAACATACGTAAATGGTCTAACAAACTTTAAATACAAAATGTGTTACAAACTGGGGATCCAAACACAGAATGCTTAGTTTTGTTTTCGAATTGAACTTTGTCTGCCAAAAGGCCACCCTAACTCCTGCTGATTTGTTTCTTCATTTTTGCCATTGATTTTTGTTCAGTTTAGAGATGCGATAAAGAACAAGTTAAAAATGTATACAATATGTCGGTCTTGTAATAGAGGCCATCCAGAAATGATGTTAATCGTTTTTTAATTTAATGTAATTTAAAAACATTGGACTTCCCAAATGAATATTTTTCCATTTCCTTGACAAATTGATCTTGGCCATTAATTTGTTTGTCATTAATCTGAAAATCATCAAAAAATGGAAAAGTAAGTTAATCTTACATGTACATGAAATTGACATGCATAGTGTCCTCTTTGTTTTGTCACTGAAGTATACATCTGTATCGACTACTAATAAAGAAGGATATACAAATATATGGATTTGCAAGTGAAAGAGACAACTATCCCCAGAATAATTACATAAATCAACAAACTTAACACAAATAAAGTATAAAAATTATTGAAAAGCAATATTCCCAGTCCTGTCCATTATTTCATAGATTGACCCTTAATCAACTGAAACATTTTCAGTTTGTGCTTCTCCAACTTGATAAAACATGCAAAACACCTTATACTTAAAACTTATAAGCCAATGATATTTTTGCTATACATCAGCATATATTGATGTTTAATATGTAAAGGTAAATTTACAATATAATGAACCTAAGATATCCGGCTTGCAGCATGTTTTGTCTTAGTTGAAAATCAATTTACCTTGATGCTTGAGGTGTCTAGATCAAGAGCAGCATTATTTAGTTTCTTAATGCTGCTCTGGATTTCTGTGATGGACTTGTTCATCTCATCCACTTGCCTCACTAGGCTCTTCAGTTCCTTCACTACAAAAAAAAATAATCAATCAGTTTTAATACCCTAATACTAATTGTTTACCTCAGACGGACGACAAGTGATGGCAAAAGCTCACAGTTCCTGAAAATAAATTGTTAAATATATTCCTATATGTTTTTAAAGAAAGTTAGGCATTGATTTTCTAATTTGTCTGTGACATTGCTGATATAAAACTAAAAAGCTTAAGTTTCGTTAATGTTGGTCAATATTTGTGCATAGGGATGGCTAATGATTCTATTTTCTAAATAAAATTCATAGTTAATATACATTTTAGTACACTACTACCTGGGATGACATCAAATAATTATTTCTTACCTTAAAAGTGCCGGTGTCAATATTAAAACTGCTAGCTGCAGCCTTTTTGTGACCGACAACTTCTTCACTTAGGCGGTCAATTTTTTTCCCAAAGTTTTCAAATAAGTCACTGAAAAGAGATAACATAATATTAAATAAGGAAATAATTTTATGCAGATATTTAACAACAGTAATACAATAAAATTATTGTATGTCAGAGATTAATTTACTTGTAGATTAATACAATTTAAAGTACAGTTGAACTGCAGATACATGTATTCTCAGGCTTCACTAAAATTACTAAAAATTCATATTAAATTAATAAACAAGAACAAAATAACTATTAAAACATACTGATTGTCTATTTGTTATGACCTCTCCCTATATTGTCCTCTGCTGCATCAAAAAGGTCCTGTGATTGACCTGCTGTTTCCTGACTTTGTCCCCGACTTTCCTGTTGAGTTGAATATATATATGTTAATTTATAGTAACAAGGCAGGATGGTAATGGCTCAACTATCTTTACATTAATGGTTATGTATGAATTAAACTAGAGGCAAAACTAAAACAAACTGACCATTCCCCAACCAAAAACAGAATTCATCATTACTTCTGAAAAAGAATATAAAAATAATAATTTATGTGAAATTGACTGTATGATAAACATATCTGACATCATTCACCTCATTTTCACTATTCAATCATCATGTTTTTTTTTATCTATTGGAATTTATGCCAGTGACATGCTTTTCCTGGTTTTTGTATCATCTTGCTGGTAAAATATGTGGGGTGTCTAACATTGGTCCATTTCACAATTATTTCTAGATGTCGTATTGGTCATACTAGAATAACACACGAATATCTTTTAAAAATGAAGTAGAACCACAATGTATACCTTGTAACTGCAAGTATACTATTAAACACATTAATTGTATTGACTTTGCTGATATTCGTAGGAAGCATTTCAATGTCAATAATATGTATGATTTTTGAATAATGTTCCATTTACAAATATTGTTTCATTCTTAAAAGGAGTTGGAATATATTATAAAATATTAAAATGTTATTATATTTAAAACGATTTTAATTTTATCACGTTATCTTACTGTTCATTTTATTTGTAAATAATCAATTTGCTTTTATTTAGAATTTTAGTTTATTGAAGGAACTTTTGTCTGATTTTAAGAATATGCTTTAAATTGTAAAAAAATATTCGAATTAGCTCTCGCTGCGACATAGCCTTTTTGTGCTAATGCGGCGTAAAGCAACCAACAATCAATCAATCTATTTCGCAAAAACTTAGAGACTAAAATTGATGGTAAGTCATGTACAATCCAGTATTCTTACGATCCAACTTGGTCATAAGTTTTTTATGAAACTGACTCCTGTGCTATTCATTGAATGAGAGTTGTCTCATTGACAATCTGACATACAAAACATTGGTATGTTTCATCTTTTTTATGCCAAGCATGTTAGGCAGTTGTAAAATGTTAAATAAATAATTTTGCTATGTTTAAAGGAACATAGAGCATTATATAAGAATTATTCAAAGATAATGTTAAGTTTCGGTGTCATACCTGCCTATATGATGTTTTTAATTCAATTTTACCTTGGATGTGTCCATAATTTTTTTTTTCTTTTCCATGATGACCTACACATCATATGTTGCCTTGTTCCAATATGTTTTATCTTTCTGTGTTTGTTTGACTTTGGACTTGAAAACATAGATGTCCCGGCTTCTGCATATTGCAACTCCTATACGTAACGAAATAAAATCTATAGTCCTTACCGGATTTGTAGGCCTTTAGCTTTCGTTGGTCATAGCAAGCAGTACTATGAATCAGGTAGCTGAAAAGGTCATACAAGCTAAAGGGTGTCTAGACAGCTTGACCGAGAGGGGGGGGGGGACTTCTCGACGTACATGTACTCGCTGGTCACTTCTAGGAGGAGGAGATGGATCTTGTACCATTGGACGGACATGAGCTTCCTCAGCAGTAGCTAATAAAGGTGAACTAAAAGTCAACGTTTGCTTGTTCATTGTGCGGTCACTACCTTCTGTCAGGGCTTGAAGACTATCCTGCTACCTATTGCCTGTATTGATCTAGGTGTTTGCTGCATAATATGTGAGTTTATAACAATATTTTTATAAAAATTGCTTTGAATATTGCCATCCAAAAAATAAGGCCTCGATGCAGCCATGCTACATTAAACAATTAAACAACAACCCAAAGCTGGAATGGACCCGACAGGATCTCCAAAACTTATGGTATATCTAGACACTGCATACGTTGTAGATGTAGCCAGAGAACATTCCTCCACTATGGAACCAGCTGTCTCTATGTCTTTAACCCATCCATAGTAAGGGCTTTCATGTTCAACAAAAAGGTCTCACAATGGGATTTCCTCCTCTTCAAATGTATCACCAGTATTAGACATACCTTTTTAAACAAATTGAGTACATTTTAAGGTACATTAACTGAGTAGTTGATTGATAGTAAGGTTACATGTACAAACTGACTACTGAACTGAAACTCTAATAAAACATGATTTACATTAAATACTAATTATCCGAATGCAAGACTGAAATGGACCCTGATTAATTATGTATGTGACAATAATATTTGAGTCTACAGTTATGTCGTGTTAATGTTAGGTTTATGCATTTATATCTATCTACAGATATGTCTGATGTGAATAGCTTCATATCTCATATTTTATAAGCCAGAGGTCAATTATATGTGGTGTATGGAATGATTATAATGGTTACATGTCAGTCTGGCAGGTTTCAGCTATCATTAACCTCAGTTTCATTGTTCATTGGTCAATGTTAAGTTTTTATACGACCGCCAAAAAAAGTATTTTGCATTCGAATATTGGTATCACGTCGTCGTCAGTGTCGTATGAAGAAGACACCTAATTTCCAGACAATAACTTTAGTATAAGTGTATGGTACTTTTTGATATTGTACCACAAGGTTCCATACCAAAAAAGATAGGTTGGGATTGATTTTGAGTGATATGGCCCAAACTGTTAAGGAATTGGGGGGCCAAAAACAATACTTTTCTAGTACTTTGTATAGATTGCTTATTTCTTGACAAATTCCAACGTGTTTTATTCTTAAATTCTTGGGGTTCTTTAATATGCTGCATCTAACCTTGTATCAAGTTTTTTTTTAATTTGGTCCCTGTTTTTAAATTGGTCCACATGAGATCCAAAGGGTCCAACATTAAACTTTGTGTGATTTTATCAAAAAATGAATTATTGAGGTTCATTGATATGCTGAATCTAACCGTGTATTTAGATTTTTCGATTTTTGGTCCCGTTTCTTAATTGGTCTACATTAAGGTCTGAAGGGTCCAAAATTAAATTTAGTTTGATTTTAACAAAAATTGAATTCTTGGGGTTCATTGATATGCTGAATCTAAACATGTATATAGACTTTTTGATTTTGGGCCCAGTTTTCAAGTTGGTTGGGGTCCAGAATTAAACTTTTGTTTCGTTTTAACAAAAATGAATATATGGGTTTCTTTGATTTGCTTAATATGACTGTATTTTGATTTTTGGGCCCCGTTATCAAATTTGTCCGCATTGAGGTCAAAAAGGTTCAAAATTGAACTTTTTTTTATTCCATCAAAAATTGAATTATTGGGGTTCTTTGATATGCCTACTCTAACCGTGTATTTAGATTTTTAATTTGGACTACATTAAGGTCCGAAGGGTCCAAAATTAAACTTAGTTTGATTGTAACAAAAATTGAATTCTTGGGGTTCACTAATATGCTGAATCTAAACATGTATTTAGATTACTGAGTATTGGTCCAGTTTTCAAGTTGGTCCAAATTGGGGTTCAACATTTAAGTTCGTTTGATTTTAACAAAAATGACATGCTAAATGTGACCATGTATTTAGATTTTTGATTTTTGGGCCCCTTTATCAAATTGGTCCACATTGAGGTCAAAGGGTTCAAATTTAAACTTTATTTGAATTCATCAAACATCAAATTATTGGGGTACTGTGATATGCCGATTCTAACTGTTTTTAGATTTTAATTTTTTGTCCTTTTCAAATTGGTATACATTAAGGCGGAGAGGATCCAAAATTAAATTTTGTTTGATTTTAACAAAAATTGAATTCGTGGAGTTTTTATATATGCTTAATCCAAACATGTATTTAGATTTTGATTATGGGCCCAGTTTTGATGTTGGTCCAAATTGTGGTTCAAAATTAAATTTGTTTGATTTCAACAAAAATTGGATGTATGGGGTTATCTGGTATGCTAAATCTAACCATAAATTCTGATTTTTGGACCCTGTTATCAAATTGGTCCACATTGAGGTCAAAAGGGTCCAAAATTAAATTTGATATGCTGAAGCAATCCATGTATTTAGATTTTGGATATTGGACCATAATAGATAAATTTGATTTTTTTAAGTTGATTAGATCACATTCATTCTATCTCAATATAATTTCAGAGATGTATCAAGCTTGTATAATGTGTGCTTACTGACCTCAATTGTTCAGAGTTCAACTTTTGCGGTTGTATCAAGCTCCGCCCTGCAGAGCATTTTATTGTATTTTAGTCTGTCTTTCAAATACTTAGAGTAAAAGGTCCGCTGTTTTCAATGTATTAGATAATTGTGAGGTTATGTTTGTCTGGCAGATATCATCTGATCTTGACCTGATTTTCATGGTTCATTGGTCAATGTTAACTTTTTGTGTTTTATGCTAATTGATTTATGGAATGAGTGTATGTGTCTGTCTGGTAGATACTATCTGACCTTGGGCTCGATTTCACGGATCTGAAGAATGTTAAACTGATTAGTAGGTGCACTGTTTTAGTAATGAAAGATAGAAATGGGAACAGCAGAAATCATCAAATGTACCAGGCAACTATCAATCACAACAGCAATATAAATTTTTTTTGCAGAAACTACATAGGGTCAAGGTAGTTTTTTGGTGAAATTGAAGTACAATCAACTTGAAACTGTGTACACATGTTCCCTATGATGAGATCTTTCTAATTTTAATGTCAATTTAGAGTTTTGACCCCAATTTCACGGTCCACTGGACATAGAAAATGCGGGCATCAATGTACTATGGACACGTTCTTGTTTCCATTATATTTGATGTATGGAAATATTTTATGATGTAAATGTCAGTCCTGCAGTTAAATTTGACATTGACCTCATTGTCATGGCTCATTGCTCGGTGTTCGGTTTTTGTGAACTAAAGCTTAAATCCACAAAATAAGCCTGATGTGCCTTCATCATTTTTTGTGAGTGTAAACTAACAAGTTGAATATGGCAACAGTTTACTGGAAGAAATTTGAACTCCTTTATTTCAAGAGGGCAGAGTATATATATGCACTTCAATTGGTAATTGCAAGACATTCTATCAAAGGCATACCATTTTGAATGGATAAAATTTATTAAAGATGCGTGCGAAAATTGGAAATGGTGAAGGACTTGTATCTTTATTTTCATATTAAAATCCAACGAAAAAGTACAGGGTCATGACATAGACTGGTAAGTATTTGGTAAAGAAGTTTCACAAACTGAAAGTTCCCTAGCTGGTGTTTGATCACTGTGAATTGAATTATACTTTTGGAGGCAGACATGCAAGCATGAAGGTGATGAGATTCCAATTGTTTTTTGTTGGGAATTATTTTTCAGTATATTAACTATTACATTTCCACAGTGATAAACCGGTAAATGTATGATGGGCTATAACACAGTAAATCGATCTTATTTGAAAGTTTTAACATTTTGAACATGAAATCAATATGGACTGAATTTTGTTTTGATATTTGACATTTCTCTGGAGTGAAGTGAAGCATATTGTATGATGAAAGCAGTCGGACGTGTATGTGATAGAAGGGTGGTCGGAGCAATTTTGATCTCGGAATGAAAATGATTGTTACAATAATAGTGTCTTTTGTTTACGCATCTTTGTTTTTCTGTTTAATTTTGTCATTTTCTTGTGGAATTTAAAGCAGGTGCAGATTAATCATGTGGAGAGGAAAACAATTTATTTTATGGAGTTTATCTCACTCCATTTATAGAAGAGGGCACAAGCTAGACTTACCTAATACTATTCTTGTATTGATATCATATTTGTTTGATTTCCTGACAGTAACTTTCTCGTTTCGATATTTTGATGTAGATACAGATGAATCTTCCCCGCAAGCGTTGCATCGTAAAACAAGTTCTGATGCTGCACCGTGTTGGATTTCTCCGACAATGTTTTGTAAGACGACCGGCTCTCCACAAAAAGTACAAAACGACTTAGAGAGAAAAAAAAATCTATGTCTTAACAGTCTAGCACCAACCGTTTTTCCGATCACGTTTTTCTTTATATTGTTTTTATCTGTTGCCGCGAGTGACAACTTTTGTTTTGACTTTGAACAAAAACGTCCATTGAGACGACCCCTGTCAGCCATGATTTCTGAATTCAATTGCACGCGCTCGGCGTTGAAAACATGCGTTAAAATGTGCGCAGTGTTAAAGGACCGAGCCACCTTAAGACTACCATTTCCAGTAGGCATGACATGCGAGATTGATGGATGCTCTACGTATAAATATTTGACATACAACAACTACATAAAACATTGGAAAAAAGTCCACACAAACACCATCACAATAACTTTTTGTGTAAAATGTAAAAGATCATTTGAAAGGAAAAATGATTTGCTTAAGCACTTTAAAACATATCAGAAATTGTGTAATGATACAGCAGCACTAATGTTAGCTGATGCTTAGTCCAAAATTAATACAAATAATTACATGTTAATCCAAACAATAATGTGCTTTATTTAATTTAAACGTGATCACTGAATCTTTTTAATATTATTGAATTAGGAAATTATATTTATTTTTTTTTTACAGAAAAATTGCTAACTCTGTTGTTCTGATATTGTAACTATTATATTTATTTAGTTGGCCTAACTTGTTTTGTGTGGCCTAAGAATGTTTACATGTTTACATTGTGTACAAAATAAAATACATTGTGTTACAACTATGCAGTTTAGAAATCACTGGAACAATCATTGATACTAATGGAATGATTAGAACTTTCTATTTCACTTACATAACGTTTCCAGAATGATCATAACAAAATATGCGTAATTTATATTTCTAGCGTTGTCTAGAAATTTCCGTTTGAGTATTTAAATGCAGACCCAAAAGTTAGTTAAATATATAGATTTGGACATAGACATAGATAGACTTAGACATCGATAGACATCAACATTCTCAGCAGTTGGATTGACACTTTTATTTACAAACTACATCATACTAGATTGTGACCAATTGGATATAATATTCTGTGGATTCCGTGAAGATTTCCGGATAAAGAAAAGATAAAAGATTGGACTCATATTTTGACAGTTAAGTTGACATTTCTTTTGTGTAATACTTTTGTAAACTAGTGTATAATAAATCTTGTCAAATTTTATTATTGATTTGTGTCTTTTGTTGGCTACAATTAAAAGGAGATTTTCTGACATAACAGAAATTGGGGCTCGTGTTCGGGATAACGTAAATATCTCATTGAAAATTTTTCAGTATATTTTATTAGAATTAGCCAACAAAATTCTACAATATGGCATTTGATGCCGGTAAATTTTTGAAAACGCCAGACCTGGAAAAGTTTGATAATTTAAAGAAAGAGGAATTAGTGTTGCTTGCTAAACATCTGAAATTAGACTTTAGAGTATCTATGAGAAAACAAATTATAAAAAATTTGGTAATAGACAAATTAGTTGACGCAGAAATTTTAGGTGAAGAGGCTCTTGAACTCAAGGTCGAAAATGTTGACGCTATCAAATTAAAACAGCTTGAACTAGAACATGAACTCAAAATAAAACAATTGGAAAAGAAAAAGACAGGTAGAACTCGAAATGAAGGAAAGGTTAGAGATGGAGAAGAAAGAAAAGAGGAAAGGTTAGAGATGGAGAAGAAAGAAAAGAAGAAAGGTTAGAAATAGAGAAAAAGGAAAAAGAAAGTGAATTTAAATTAAAACAGGCAGAACTTGAAATGAGGGAAAGGTTAGAAATTGAGAAAATGAAAATTGAAATGGCAAAAGATGAAAGCAACACTAAATTCCAATCAAAATCAGAACATTTTAATTTTGATGCAGCAAAAAACATACGTTTGGTTCCCAAATTTTGTGAAAAACAGTTGATAAATTTTTCCACAGTTTGAGAAAATTGCTCAAAATTTGAAATGGCTGAAGCCTTTTTGGACTACAATGCTGCAAAGTGTTTTTGAGGGCAAGGCCGCTGAAATTTACTCAGCACTTTCATCAGAAAATAGTTCTGATTATGACACGGTTAAAAAAGAGGTTTTGAAAGCTTATGAGCTAGTGCCAGAAGCATATAGACAGAAATTTAGGTCTTATAAAAAGTTTGATTCACAAACCTATGTTGAATTTGCTAGGGAAAAAGAAGATCTATTTGATAAATGGCTTACGTCAAAGAAAATAAATAAAAATTTTGATAATTAAAGACAATTGATGTTATTAGAAGAGTTCAAGCAGTGTGTTCATTTAGACTTAAAAACACATTTAGATGACAAAACTGTTGAGACTTTACAAGATGCAGCTGTTATATCGGATAATTATACTCTTTCACATAAAAGAAGTTTCAAAGGTCAAAATTTTAATACTTCGAGTGGAAATTACAAGAATCAAAGCACTGAGCGTACTGATAGTAAGCCTGTAGCACAGAATAAGAGTCAGTCTAGTTATAATATGTCTAGTCCAAAATTTGATACTTTTGAGAAGAAGTCACTGACTTGTGCTTATTGTAAGAAGAATGGTCACCTGATGGCTGATTGTTCTAGACTCCAGAAGAAGAATGAAAGAGATAATAAGCCCAAGACCAGTGCTTGTACGACACCCCGTGTTACCAATACGTTGGAATGTCCTGCGAGTCAGGCTTTTAAGTCCAGTTTTTGTGATTACATGGAGGATTATAAACCCTTTATGTCTGATGGGTTTGTTTCTATTGTTGATAATACTACTCCTCAGCCTATTAAGATTTTACGGGACACTGGAGCTTCTCAGTCTTTATTGTTAGAAGGTGTGTTGCCTTTGTCCGAGGAGACTTTTGTTGGTGCCTCCGTTTTGTTACAAGGTGTGGAGTTAGGTTGTATAGATGTTCCCCTCCATCGTATTTATCTGAAGTCAGATTTGATAACTGGACCAATTGTGGGTGTTCGTCCTAATCTCCCTGTTGAGGGTGTTTCATTATTGCTAGGAAATGATCTAGCTAGGAACAAAGTGGTTGCTGAACCAATTGTTACCAGTGAACCGGTGGTGGATGTTAAATCACCTGAAGATGATGCTGAACTGTATCCAGCTTGTGTCGTTACTAGGGCGATGGCTAGAAAACAACAAAATGAGGATTTGCAAGAAGACCAGTTTGATTACATGGACCTTTCTGACACCTTTGTAGCAGACACTGAAGGTCACGGTAGCTCAGAGAAGGCCGTAATAAGACCACCTAGTATTAGCAAGAATGTAATTATGCCATGGCCAGATGTAAACAGCCATTCATTAGACCGAAGGAAATTTGTTGAAGAACAAAATAAAGACCCTGAGGTTCTTCAGCTCTGCAAGAGGGCTCAACCACAGGAAGAAGCAGACAAAGTGACCGAATGCTATTACCATCAAGACGGCATTTTAATGAGAAAGTGGAGGCCCCCTGATGCTACCCCAGAGGAGGAATGGAGAGTGGTATACCAAGTGGTGGTGCCTAAAGTTTATAGGCAAGACATTATTGGTCTTGCTCATGACACCCCCTTGGCTGGACACTTATGTATAAGGAAGACTTGCCTTAAGATCTTGCAGCATTTCTACTGGCCAAGACTTAGAAATGATGTCGCAGAATACTGAAAATCATGCCATATATGCCAGGTTGTTGGTAAGCCTAACCAGAAAATACCACCAGTACCACTTCTGCCTATTCCAGCCTTTGAAGAACCTTTTAGCCGAGTACTCATTGATTGTGTTGGACCTTTACCGAAGACCAAGACAGGAAATGCGTATTTATTGACGATCATGTGTACCTCCACTCGTTTTCCTGAGGCTATTCCGTTAAGGAATATCAAGACACCTACTATTGTCAAAGCTCTGATCAAATTTTTCACGCTAGTAGGACTTCCAAAGTCTGTACAGTCCGACCAGGGTTCAAATTTCATGTCGGGTTTATTTCAGCAAGTCGTGTACCAGTTAGGGATTACTCAGTATAGGTCAAGTGCTTATCATCCAGAATCTCAAGGTGCCTTAGAACGTTTTCATCAAACATTGAAGAACATGATCAGAACTTTTTGTCTTCAATTTGACAGGGATTGGGATGATGGTGTTCACTTTTTACTTTTTGCGGTCCGAGAGGCTGTTCAAGAATCCCTTGGTTTAAGTCCCTTTGAGTTGGTATTTGGTCACACTGTAAGGGAACCTTTAAAATTGATTAAGGAAAAATGGCTTACTGAACACACTGACTTGAATCTTCTAGACTATGTATCTAGATTTAAAGAAAAATTGTATACTGCTTGTCAAATTGCTCAGAACAATTTAAAAACTGTTCAGAATAAGATGAAAATATGGTATGATAGAGATGCCAGGGACAGATTTTTTGAGCCTGGTGATAAGGTACTTGTATTTTTGCCAGTCCCTGGACATCCATTACAAGCTAAATATTGTGGTCCTTATACCATAGAGAGTAAAATTAATGATTTGAATTATATTGTAAAACACCAGGTCGGCGTAAACAAAATAGAGTGTGTCACATTAATAT